>JBBBDQ010000742.1:342500-415000 GCA_037127315.1 Ascarosepion bandense | reverse complement strand
TATATATATATATATATATATATATATATATATACTTATGTATACATAGAACTTTGTGTCTGTGTCTGTGTCTGTGTCCGTTACCTATAGACTCCAAAACGGCTGAACCAATTCTCTTGAAAATTTACACAGAATTTTGTGTCGAGACACCCCCGATAAATATAGAAAAGCGATAATCGAAAAAATCGGTTTATAGCAGGAGTGGTTCGATTTTAATCAAATTTGATGCACTCATAGACAAAGACATAAGAAACGATATTCACAAGTTTCAAGGTTGCAGTTCTTACAATAGTGCAGAAAAACGATAATACATATATATGTAAAAGGCAAGATGTTTGTGTGTGTGTGTGTCTGTTTATCTGACTGTATATCTTTTATAAAAATCCACAATTTTATCCGATTCTCACCAAACTTCACCCAAATATTCTTTAGGCTGAGTCTGAGCTCCAGGACCATGGATTCTTTTTTAATCATTTCATCCCAAGCAAGGCATTCCACTGCCACTATTGCGCATGGGGTAATATAGGGGAAGGTAAAGAGAAAGAGTGGTTAGATATAGGAAATGTCAGAAGGAGGGTGATAGATGGGTAAGGATACCGAGGCTGGGGGTTCGGTAGATGGGAAGAGTGTTTGAAAGAATGGATGCGAGTTAGTGTGTGAGGAGGTGTCTATTGATCTTACATTTAAACTCCTGGAGATTGTATCCCTCGGGGAAGCAGTCATGTGGAATTCCCTTCCACAGTCGGGAAGTCCGAGAAAAGAAACTGTTGGAGTAGAAATTTCGGTTGAATTTTATCGGTTTCACTGTAAAAGGGTGGGATCTAGTTGCTAATCTAGTATCTCGTGCAAATTCGTACATAGGGGGCACCAGTGATCTAAGTTCATCGGAGCAGAAGCCGTGAAAGTGTTTATAGAAGAGACACAGGGAAGCCACGTCGCGCCGGTGAGAGAGAGACTGCAGCAGGTCTGCCAAGTCGGTATCGATCACATTACAGACTCTCCGTTGTACTTTGTCAAGAAGCCCGAGGAGAATAGCAGGGGCACCCGACCAGATGTGGCAGCAGTATTCAATGCACGGGCGGATGGTAGATTTATATATGTGCAGGATAGATTCAGACGGAAAAAACTTCCGGGCCCTGCACAGAGAACCGACTTTCATAGCAGCGGATTTAGCAATGGATTCGATATAGTCATTCCACTTGAGGTCCGCTGAAAGTGTGAAACCAAGGAGGCGTAGTGTTTTACTCTCTGGGAGGTAAGCCTGGTCCATGCTAATGGGAGGTAGGTGCGATTGTCTATGATGGTTAATTGATAGCAGCTTCGTTTTAGAAGCATTAAAATTAATTTACGAGCCATTTCTTACCCCAGTTCACTACGGCGAGGTTGATTTGCCATAAAAATAAAACAACCAACCAACTTCCTTTGTAATTCTCTGGCGTGAATTCATGATGTCTGACGTGAGAAGTTCCTCACTAATAACCACATGCTTCATTCGCTCAAGATAATTTTAATTATTGATCTGAGAAAGTATTTGTATCCAGCTGACAGTTTCGATATTTCTGAAAGAACTGGGCGTTCATGACATCTATACAGAAGTATCGATGTGAGTTTTTAGGTTAATTGCTTTTAGTTTTGCAATAGTTTGTGGTGTTGGACAAAACTAACCATAGATCAGCTTATTCTATGTTCAATTTTCTTATCTCTTATACTAAATTTGTTATAACTTTTTATATTTTTATGATGGCTCCAACACTACACCAGATCAATCATGTAGTTCAATTCTTGGATCCTATAGTGAATTACTGATTCGGTAGAAACGAACAGTAACTGGCGTCATAGGGAAAATTTAATATAACAATCAGCAGATATCCCATGCCAGCCAAACAATGGTGAAGGCCAGCGTGTAGATAGCCGAAACGTTTCGTCCATAAATACTTCTAAAATAATATCGAAAAGTCCCTTGCTTTCGTCTGAATAAAAAAATAACTTTTTACTTGTGGCAAAACTGGGTGAATATTATTCTGGTGCGTTCTTTTAACACATTTTGGGAAAAGTTAAGCAACTGAGATCTATGACACTTGAGGGAATCTTTGCGCTTATGATGAAGAAGGGAAATTAATTGATAAGCAAATGAAGATTTCTGAGGAAACTAGTCAAATAATTGAAAAAGAGCAATAAAAATTCTATGAAAATGTGATCAGAAATTTTCACCAACAATAATTTATGTAGAATAAATTTCAAAATCTAGCGTTTATTTTATTTTACAACGAGGAACTCTTAAGGAATATGGAAACGAAAAAGACAATTACCATAATCAGAAAGAGGAAGCTGACAGGTTCTTAACACAATTTGTAACATTATTTACATTATTCGGACTATTGTTCGAACCAAACCTTTTTATTACGATTACTGAGGTATATCTTTCTAATTCCATGTGCGATGCTACTTCTGGTAGCCATGTAGTTATCTCCCTTTAACTTAACTCTCCAAAGATATTTGTTCACAACTGCTGTAGCCTGGTATTGAACTAACAACTCTTTGGGTTAAGTCACTGGAACTAACCAACATCTATATCCACTGAGCCATGTGTCCTTGAGGATTTATAAACCTAATGTCTCAGTAAACATTTTTTACCAGAGCTCATATTGCAATTTTTGACGTAAATGATTTTTTCTAGCACCCCGTATTACTGATTACTTGGTAGCCCTGGCGAAGCATAAAGTATTTAGCTATTTGACAAGATTATGAATTTCGCTATAAACTGCGCCAGGGTTCCAGATGCACAGGGAATACTGGAAGGGTGTAGTGAGTTCTATCTCGGCCAAGGCCTCAGGACGACGACGATTACTGATTAGCATATTGTATTTATTTCTACGCTTGGTAAGCTTAGAAGATATTTGTAGCCTAGCATATGCGCTGATTTCTTTAGTTTACTGAAGAAGGCCGGAGCGTACATCAGTCGAAACGTCGCAAACATGGCAGTAACGCGGAAGCAATATTCCGGATAACATAAATAATGTAAATACTAATTAATCTCAGAAGTACAAACAAATTTGAAACATATTATGGAGCACATTAAACAAAAGAATGGATAAGGGCAAAAGAATGGATAAGGGAAGTCACTGGCTCACCTGTATGTGTGACACTAGTTCCTGCTGATATTTTTTTTTGTTTGGTTTAATACAATGGAGAGAAAGAAATTAATATAGTAGTTTTATTAGTTGTGCTTTATTGTAATCCGCGATGTGAGGTTATGTGAAAAAAATATTTTTAATACTATCATGTACTTGTAAAATCCGGGGAATAGAAAAATTGGGAAAAAAGAGAAAAATATAATTTCTTTTCTTTTTTCGTTTTCGAAACGAATTGTTTTGGGCTAGTTAAAAGTTTGTAATATGTAAGTAGCCATAACAAAATGTCAGGATTTAGTTGATGAGGTTAGGAAGGGTTATATCCTCAACAGTTGTTCCTGGGAACAGATTGTAGGATAGTAAGACAGAGGATGTAGTCGAAAGAAAGAAATACATTACGTCATGTGAGCTGTTGATATTTCATTCGTCGAGCCATGGTTCCCCGCAAATCGTGTGAGTGGAAAATAATCTCATTGGTCAAAAGCTATGAGTCGGCTAGATCCACCGAAAGAATTGGGGATGGTTATAAAAATGGAGACTCAGCGAAAAAAATCAGAGTTATTGGCTGGGTAGTTATTGAAATTGCAGTCGAAATGTAACGACTGTGGAAAAGGTTCCCAACCGGGGAGCCACAATACACAGCTGGTCGCCTACCACAGAACTTATGGCTAAAGAGTTAATGTGGAATGAAGTCTGCGGCCGATTAACTTAGAGAGTTAATGTTGAACAATGCGCCTCTGATAGGAATCCCGAAATAACGTTATTGTTTTAAAAGTTATGCGGAGAACTGAAGTTTCTGATTATTCTTGACGAAAAGTTAGCACTGCTATGAAAGAAATTTTTAAGAGTTGGGAGAGAGATTTTCAGACGACAAGGATAAAACAATACCACATCGCCGCCGTCACGTCGCCACCATCAGCCGCCTCTAATTCGGTAAATTCCGTTAAGCTCCGATAAGAACCCGAAAGAACTTTGTTATTTTAAAAGTTACATAGAGAATTGACAGCTCTGATTATAAAGAATATGTGAAAAGACGTTAATGAAAATTTGAAGAGCTCTGATTACTTTGACGAAACTTAGAAAAGACATTTTTAATTGAAGATTGAAAGCTCTGATATTTTGAAAACTCTCTCTCTCTCTCTCTCTCTCTCTCTCTCTCTCTCTCTCTCCTTTGTAAACTGGCATTCCGACAACTGTATTATCTGCTCCTGTAACTAATTTTTTTTTTTCATAAAGACTTTCTTCGTAAATCTCCAGGCGTCTTCGACCTTATTCATTTATTTATTTTTTATTTTATTTTTTTATTTTTTTTATTTTGGTGCTGTGTTTATTTTATTTTAACCACAAGTGTACAGAAGTGTCCGGTCTGGATTTAGTAGAAATACAGCTACTGGATTTGCACAACTCGACTTTCTGAGATCAAATACCAACGTGGGCAGTGGGTCCGTTGTTGTAATAGACGTCTTGAGGACCAGTTTCTGTGACGAGATCATCACGACCAGCGGCCCGAAAGCGTCGACATAACTTGTACCGTTTCATCGCAGCAGGATCGGTTCCCGAACCAACGAACCAACAAGCCAGCCAGCCGGGTGGCAGTGTTACATATGGCCAACTTGTGCAAACAGATGATGGAACGGAAGGTGGGAAAAGTGGAAAACATAGGAACGTTACTAAGTGATGAAAGTGATAGGAAAGTGTGGACGGTCTTGATCGAGCACATCTTGAAGGGACACAGCACATAAGAAGAAGATTCCTCATCTATTACTTGTGTTTGCAAACATGCCATAAATAAAGCAAATGTCAGCAGGACGAAATTTTCCTCAAAGAGCATTCTGATGAAGATGATCTGAACCAACAAAAGATCAATATTTATAGTCTTCATGACAATCGATATTTTTTGCATTATTTACTACTAGCAGTATAGCCTGGCGTTGTTCGGGTGTAATGAAAGCTTTAAAACTAATCCATGGTCTTGGAGCTCAGACTCTTTGGACCTTGGCACGAAAGACTAAAAAGCAATAGTTGTTTACACTTAAAGCGAAACCGTAGAATGAAAGAAAAATGAATGGATGTAAGTCAAATTTTGATTTCCTGGTAGCTTTTTGAACACTGAATAAAAGCAGAGGCCTCCGAAATATAGGTAACTAACAGTATAGCCCGGCGTTGCTCGGGTGTAATGAAAGCTTTAAAATTAATCCATGGTCCTGGAGCTCAGACTATTATCGATTATCTGCACTATTGTAAGATCTGCAACCTTGAAACTTCTGAATATCGTTTCCTATGTATTTGTCTATGAGTCTATCAAATTTGATTAAAATCAGACCACTCCTTCTATAAACCGATTTTTTCGATTATCGATTTTCGATATTTATCGGGGATACCTCGACACAAAACCTAGCTAAGAACACTTGCAGACTTTTTATAGTACAACTGTGTAAATTTTCAAGAAAATCGGTTCAGCCGTTTCGGAGTCTATAGGTAACGGACACACACAGACACACACACACACACACACACACAGACACACTTCCATTCATAAATAAGTTTAGACGAGCAACATAGCAAAGTTTTGCTCGTAGATTTGATGAAAGAATTATGATCTGAGATTGTTAAATCCGAAAGTGATGTTTTCCAAATGCTAAAGAAAGGTGTAAATTTCTTTCGAAACATAGAAAAGATTGTTGAAGGGCTTTACAGTATCCAACCTCCTAAATGATAATAAAGGCTTGATATTTTCTTCTCAGATGAAGAGGCGAGAATTACGTGGTTCTGAAGACTACTAAGAATACAATGAACAGAATATACGAACAACAACGGAGCCTTAAGGAGAAGAGCGAGTAAAAATTATATTGAAAAAATTTACTGCTTGAAAAATCACGGAAACACTTAAAAAGTATTGATAATCGAGCTGTTTTCATCGGGAAACAAGTGTTTTCGGCTGGCAAATTACACAAATGTATATTTAAAAAATTGAATTTACCTCTTATTCAAGTTTTGTTCAGACCATCGACTAAATGATTTCAACCGATGAAATAGATTTAAATAAAGTGACACGTCGACTTTCTAACTGCTATTAACATACATACGAATCTTTAGAGTAATCTTTAGGTCGTATTGAACAGGAATGGCTCAAGATGGATTCATACTAACGTACCCCTTGGACCTACACTGTTTCTAATCTTCATCACTGATATCCATGATGTCAACAGTTTTTAACTAAGTATTTATTCAAATGATACTACCACTTTCTCTACGTTGAGCCTGGTCAGTACTTACATTGGTGACCGTTTGGGAATACCAGCTGCTGTAAGCGTATAGTGACGGATGTGCGTTTTGGTGCAGTGGATATCAGCTCGGAAAAAGAAATCGGTGAGCCGAGTTTGAATTCCAGTTGAATACCCTGCATTCTCTTAAGCACTGATACCCTTGGGAAAGGTATTAATCCGTCCCTTCCCTCCAGTTATGGGTTAGATAACAGTGTATGACTTGGGGACCCTGCCCTTAAAAACAAATCCCAATGAATCTTGATACTCGAAAAGAAAAAAGCATTACTAGACACAAAACTTATATAAAAACAACAATAAATTGTTGAAAGAAAAAGGTATTACCAGCAATAAAAAATTTAATTGGCAATAAATGAATCGCTGAGGTTGATATGCCATAAAACAAAACAACCAACCAACAACCGCTTTCTCTCTGTCTTAGTAACATTTCAAAGTTGGTACCCACTCTTAAAAAGATCCTCGAATCAGTGGTTAACTGGGTCTTGGAATTTTAACGCCCCCAAAACAAAATTGCATTCATTTAACCACCCCCAAAACTTTTCTGCCCGACATCAGGTTGTCTGATGCAAAACACCAGGAGAGCAACCCCCTATGCGTTTTTGGCCACACATTTTTCACTGACATGAAATGGAGCGACTGTATCGAGTCAACGGCTACGTCTGGTATAAAAAAAACATTGGTTCACTGTGTCGTTCCAAAAGTTTTCTTGTCAGAATTGATCTTACACATTTATAAGTCCATCATTCGTCCGTGTATTGAATAATTTAGCCATATCTGGTCTGTTGCTCCTACTGTGCATGTCGAGATTCTTGAAAAAATCCAGAGAATGACCCGCAATAGAATCGATCTTGAAAAGCACCGGATCTCCGAACATTTTCTCACAAATGTGACGTGGCTTCCTTATGTCTGATCAACAAATATTTTCATGGCAACTCACTGGATGACCCTTTTTTGTCTACATAAATTTAAGCGGCTATATCGGTAAATAGGTCTTGCAATTCCCAACTGATAACTACAACCTTCAAAACTTTAAATGCATCGTCAATTACCATCTTCTGTCATCTTGAACCCTATTCATTTTTTGTCATTTTCAAAATCCTTTACATTTACAATTTTCTCATTCACATTAACTTTCAGTCTCTGTGAATCTCTCACCGCATTCTATTGCCATTTTTGCATTGCTTGTGGTGAAGCGACTGAAAAAAAATTATGAATAAAGTGAAAGACTTTTTAAGAAAACAAGAAAAATGTGCTGGACTGTTATGTAATATCAATCATCTGATATGACAATGAATACTGGACAATTTCCTCAAGGCAAACGGTAGACCTAGGACAAAAAAGATGTTCTACAGAAGGATTCTGAGAATACCATAAACAAAATATGTAAACTAGGAAGATGCTTTAAGGAAAATGTAAATACAAAGGATGAGATCGGGAAGAGACCGCTGTTTATTTCTAGTAGAAAATAATGGAGAAAATATACTTGAGCGATTTGAACCTCATAAAACATTTAATGCAAAAGATTCAGAGAGAAACAGACAGTGACCTACCTGATGAGCTTGTGCAAATGCGATAGTGAAATCCGAGATGTTCACTGGAATAGCGAAAGGTGCGTTCCAAATGCTAAGCAATGTATTAAGAAACAGGAAACTTTCGTTAAAAACAAAGAAAAGGCTGCTGAACAGTTATGTAGCATCAGCCCTCCTCTATGGCCGTGAAAGCCGGGCGATTTCCTCACAGATAAATAAAAGACTTGAGACAACAGTAATGTGGTTCTACAGAAACATGTATAGAATATATTTGACAAAGCATGTGCACAATGAGGAAGGTTTAATCTGGTGCCTGGAGTAAAAGGTTCGTATGCTATCATCATCCTAGGTTTGTTTTCGAAGCAGGAAAAAATTGTTCATTTCCTTTTTTTTTTTAATCACGAGTTTGAATACGAGTTTGGTGGTTTGTTGTAACACATTGTTTTCCCAACTTTATTTTCCCCAATTGGCTTTGTGAAAAATTTGGAAGATTGGTGCTATACATTATTTTTCTTTCTAGGGTATTTGAGAGGTATATTCGGGAGTCTAACAAAAGACAATGTTTTTCTTTACACCCCACGTGATCTAGCGAAAGATTTCCTATATTTCAGTAAAACAGTTTTCTTGTATTCCCAACATGACCCTTTGTCAGATGCAGGTACTTTGCCGAAAAACAATTTTTTTTCTCTTAAGGTCTCAATGCTAGATTTGAAAAAGTAGCAAAATATATTTTACAACTCTTCCAGTTTCTATGTTTCAAAATATTGTAAAACACAAATTATTTCTCTCTTCGACATACCCCATGACCAGATTTGGGACATTGCCGTATTTCGGACATTGCTGAATTTGCAACATTACCGGATTTGAGACATTACCGGATTTGAGACATTACCGGATTTGAGACATTGCTTAATTTGTAACATTTTGGGATAATGCTGGATTTGAAACATTGCTGGAATTGAGCCATTGTCGTATTTGGGGCATTGCTGAATTCTGGGTATATCCGGTTTTGAAACATTGCCGTATTTAGTACATTACCGTATTTAGAACATTGCTGGATTTAGAACATTGTTGGATTTCGGAAATTGCTATATTTGGGACACTGCTGGATTTAGGACATTGCTGAATTTGTGATATTATCGTATTTGTGATATTTCTGCATTTGGTACATTAACAGATTTATGACATTGCAAGATTTGGGACATTTGCCGAAACGCAAATTTTTTATACTTCCACGTAATCCTTTATTATTTTCGAAAGATATGCAAAATACAATTTTCTTTCTATCCTCAGTGGCTCCACTCCAGATTCTAAAAGTTGCCGGAACACAATCTTCTCTTCTTCCAGAACGTGACCCTTTGCCATATTTGGGAGATCGATAAAACATAATTTTCCTTACTTTCTCACCTGGCTTGTTGCCAGAATCTCAAGATTACTGAAGTATCATTTTTTTCTTACCAACTGGCTCATTGCTAGATTCGGAATATTCGAAATATTCGGAATATTGCCGAAACAGAATTTTCTTTTCTCCTGCTTCTACGTGGCCCTTTGCCAAATTCGAGTGTTTGCTGAAACAGAATTTTTTTCTGCCTCGTTGCCCTGTGCCAGATACGGTACAGCATTTTTTTTTATCTCTCACCCACACAACATGGCCCTGCTAAAAGTATACACACTCTATGTGTGTGTGTGTCTCTCTCTCTATCTGTCACTCGCTTTCTCTCTCTGTTCACACTCTGATTTTTCTCTCTATATTAGTCTCTTTATCTATATATTTCACTCTCACTCTGTCGCCATGTCACGCTATCACGTTATCTCACCCTGTAACTCTCTCTCTTTGTCTCTTTTTCTCTTTGAATGTCTCTGTCACTCTCTATTACACTCACTCTCTGCTACTTAGTCTGTCTCTTTCTCATTCTGTCTTTTTTCTCATTCTCTTCCTTTCTCTCTCTATATACATGTTCCTCTCTGCCACTCTCACCATCTCTCCCCCTCTTTATATATATATATATATATATATATATATATATATATATATATAGATTTCTCTCTTAGTCACATTCTTAAACCACCTTGGAGTACAAACAAGCACTTCACAAAAGTCACAAGAATTAAATAAAGATTACTGAAACGTAGCAGAATACTGTAGAAAGATTTAATAATTTAAAAAATTTAAGACATTTCTCTCTCTCTCTCTCTCTCTCTCTTCACTGTCTCTCTCTGTCACTGTCTCTCTCTCTCACTGTCTCTCTCTGTCTCTCTCTATGTTTTTCTCTCTGTGTGTGTGTGTGTGTGTGTGTGTGTGTGTGTGTGTGTGTGTGTGTGTGTGTTCCGTCCTTTTCCTCTATCATTCAAGCCTGGCTCCTGCCATTCATTCTGGTTTATCTTCCTTTTCTTCACCTTTTTCAAATACAATGTCCACTTTTTGGCGCGTTTTGGATTTGGGGTTAAGACAGAGATTGATGAGCTGGTTTGCAAGAGCAACAGCTAATCTGATGAGAGACGCCATTGTACACAGAAAAGAGTTGAATATTCGAATAGGTTGGACACGTCGATTGGTTGAGATTACTACGAATGGAAAAGGGGTGTCATTTGTGGAAGGAACTGAAGTGAGGTAATCTCAAACGGAAAGGCGAGGCAAATGAAGTGAGCAGAGACCCAGAGAAGGAAAAGAAGGAAAGAAGGGTGAAAGGAAGTAAGTGGTGCTCAGGAACAAACAAATGTCCAAAAAGAAAGAAAGAAAGAAAGAAAGAAAGAAAGAAAGAAAGAAAGAAAACGAAATGAAACGATAAGAAATACAGAAAATAAAGGGGAAAAAAAGAACGGAACAGAAAGAAAAAAAGAGACGAAAATAAATAAAGAAACAAAACGGAAAATGAAAAAAAAACACGAAAAAGAAAGAAAGAAGAAAGAAATGAAACGAAACAGAAAATGAAAAAACGAAAAAGAAACAAACAAACAAACAGAACGGAAAGAAAGAAAGAAAGAAAGAAAGAAAGAAAGAAAGAAAGAAAGTCAAAGAAAGAAACAAACAAAGAAACAAAGAAACAAAAGCAAGAAACGGAACGGAAAATGTAAAAGAAAGAAAGAAAGAAAGAAAGAAAATCCTAGAAAGGAAGAAAAAAAGAAAAAAAAAGAGAAAGATAGTAAGAGCAAAAGTGACAGAAAACTAAGAAAAAACAGAAAAGAAACCACAAAAGAAAACTACATGAGAAAGCAAGAAACAAATTCTAGTAAGAAAGAAAGAAAAACCGACTGAGAAATAAATAAAGAAAGAATAAGAAAGAAGCAAATAACAAAGAAAGAAACAAAGAAAAAATATAACGTAATTAACAAAATTTGAAGAAAAAGAAAAAAGAAACGCTGAGAGTTGAAAATGAGGAAAGAAAATCTAGCGAATATAAAAGATAAATGGGTCGATTTTGTCGCGCGTAGAAAAATCAATGACGCGTAAATGAAGCAGAGGAATTTTTTTTTTTCAAATCATAAAAAAATTAAATAAATCTAAATCCAATCTCACACAGCATATTTTTCCATTTTCCTTTAAATGTTTTGCCCAGCCACAGAGCAATAGAGGTAAACAAGCAGATCCAACATTTATTTTTCAACATTTCCAAATTTAAAAAAGATCAACAACTCGGAAAAAAAATATCCTTTTTTTGTTGTTTTCAAAAGGAATATGCACAGAAAACTATTCATACATGCAAATATTCTTTAACTACATGCTGACATATATATATATATAGATAGATAGATAGATAGATAGATAGATAGATAGATAGATAGATAGATAGATATATTGTTAGGAAAATGTGTCATTTGGCAGGATTCGAACCTGCGACCCCTAATGACAAACATTTTCCTAACAAATTCTCTCAAAAATAATCAGTCCGGTAGAAATATATTTACAAATATCCTGTTTAATTAAAAACAGAATATCTACTGAAATACATTTATCTATTAAAAATAACGTTTAAACAAATAATTATGTCGATTGTTAATTCCATTTCCTTAATCTCTAGAACTTTCCGTAATAGATAGATAGATAGATAGATAGATAGATAGATATGGAACAGACTTAAATAGATAGATAGATAGATAGATAGATAGATAGATAGATAGATAGATAGATAGATAGATAGAAACAGACTGTGATAGATAAATAGATAGCTAGTGTGTAGCCGTTACCTATAGACTCCGAAACGGCTGAACCGATTTTCTTGAAAATTTACACAGTTGTACTATAAGCGTCTGCGAGTGTTCTTAGCTAGGGTTTGTGTCGAGGTACCCCTGTTATATATCGAAATTCGATAATCGAAAAAATCGGGTTATAGAAGGAGTGGTCCGATTTTATTCAAATTTGATTCATTCATAGACAAAGACATAAGAAACGATATTCAGAAGTTTCAAGGTTGAAGGTCTTATAATTGTGTAGAAAATTTGATATCGATACCAAGATATCATAACTTACGTGTATCTATGTGAAAGGTAACTCAACGAACACAACCGGAAATTTAACCGTTGCACTACCTGCAAGTTAGAAAATAGTTAGATAGATAATGACCAGACTGAAATAGATTTTTCCTTAAGTTAGGAATGCTGCTAGAGTGGCACTTAGGTCCCACCCTTTTACCGTTGACATAGTTAAATGTAACCACCATTTCTACTCCAACAGTTTCTTTTTTTTTTTTTTTTTGCACTTCCTATCTGTTGAACTCCTTTCGGTGTACTTGCTTCTGTGATAGTTACAATTTCCAAAAAATTAAATAGAACGTCAATTAGCCTCTTTTATCTTCTTGAATCCCGTTCATCTTTTATTCTTTACTGAATAACCACTGTATCCAGTCTTTTCTCATACTGTAACCCACTGCTAACTAGTGGTGGTCCCTCTCAACGTGAGGTGAAAATATTTTTTTCATTGATTGATTTGCTTTCTAACCCTTGCTTTCTACGGCTTCTCAGTCCTGTGCAGGTTATTTAAAGAGAGAATTTTAGAATGTAATAATTTCTTTTTTTAGATAATAAGAATGTAGTGATACAGTGATACTACTCTTTCTAATTGACACATAGCTGGTAGAAGAAGAGATAGATCCGTACTTTTCCAAAAGGTATGTAAGTGAATTTAACGAACCCAACTTGAATTGGAACACGGCTCTCTGATTAATATTTGCGATCTATTATTTCAATACACCACCCGCACATTTAAGGTTACAGCATCTGGTATTCCCAAGTGATAACCCATTTAAGTACTGGCCGGGTTCGATGTTGCTTAATTTAATAGATAGATAGGAAAAATCCTGTATACATAAGAACAGACTGCGTCATAGATAGATAGATAGATAGATAGATAGATAGATAGATAGATAGATACTGAGAAAGAACGAAACATAGATAGATAGATAGATAGATAGATAGATAGATAGATAGATAGATAGATACTGAGAAAGAACGAAACATAGATAGATAGATAGATAGATAGATAGATAGATAGATAGATAGATAGATGAATCGAATGATAGATAGATAGATAGATAGATAGATAGATAGATAGATAGATAGATAGATAGATAATGAATCGAATGTGATAGATAGATAGATAGATAGATAGATAGATAGATAGATAGATAGATAGATAGATAATGAATCGAATGTGATAGATAGATAGATAGATAGATAGATAGATAGATAGATAGATAGATAGATAGATAGGAATCTGTGATAGATAGATAGATAGATAGATAGATAGATAGATAGATAGATAGATAGGAATAAACTGTGATAGATAGATAGATAGATAGATAGATAGATAGATAGATAGATAGATAGATAGATAGATAGATAGATAGATAGTAGATAGATAGATAGATAGATAGATAGATAGATAGATAGGAATAAACTGTGATAGATAGATAGATAGATAGATAGATA
Source organism: Ascarosepion bandense (assembly GCA_037127315.1). Taxonomy (NCBI): domain Eukaryota; kingdom Metazoa; phylum Mollusca; class Cephalopoda; order Sepiida; family Sepiidae; genus Ascarosepion; species Ascarosepion bandense. The sequence continues at coordinate 401,131 of JBBBDQ010000742.1, read as the reverse complement.
GATAGATACTGAGAAAGAACGAAACATAGATAGATAGATAGATAGATAGATAGATAGATAGATAGATAGATAGATAATGAATCGAATGTGATAGATAGATAGATAGATAGATAGATAGATAGATAGATAGATAGATAGATAGATAGATAGATAGACTGTTTTTTAATAAAACTTGATATTGTTACTTTCCTCCATTAACATTAATTCCTACCCTTTCATTTTAAATTTTTGCTTAGGATCAATATTTCCATTCCGACATTAAGTGAGTTATCCACGGTGAAAGAATTGGTTTGATTATACCTTCCTTCAGCAAATTAATAACTTTGATTTCGATAAACAATCTATCCTCTTGTGTCACTTAGCTTTAGTAGCTACCGGTTTATAATCGGGTGTTAGATTGTTGAAACGTGATAGGTACGGCATTCTCCTGGCTGCTAGTCCTCAGACTTGAAAGGGTGGCTGAGAGTTTCCGAGTGGATTTCTACTAATAAATTTTTCAGTCAAATTTCTAATTTAAAAGATGGTCTTTCCATAACTTTAGAGACCAAATATTGCATGAGCGCGTATTCTAAAGAGAAATATTCTGCGATTAAATTTTCCTACAGTACACGGATGCATATTGTCTTTACTCTTGACCAAATTCTTCAAAATAGTCAACTATTCCTCCAAATTGGAATAGCAAAATTAGTTTAGATACCCGAATAGTTTGTATGTATATTTTCATCTATTTGCTGTACCAGGGCTTTTAGCAAAAGATTTTAGCAAAAGATTTTAGCAAAAGATTTTAGCAAAAGATTTTAACTAAAACCTTTCATCGAAGTATCTGTAGTATGCTCTATTTACTCCATTAATAGATTTTTCCTGAATACATATATTCAGAAGAATTATACTTGTATTCAGAGTGAACCAAAACTCTATCCTAGTCTGACTCTCTGCTTTCGAGTGGAATGGAACCTAAACGAAATTATGAAGTCACTAGTAGTGAAAAGGAGGGAGGAGACTTTAGTAAGGGAAAAGTATGGTATGATTCATTTCCCCATTAAATGATCTATCCTGATTACGTATATTTAGGAGAACTCTGCTTTTATTCAGTGTTCAAAAAGTTTACAGTAAAACCAATAGGAATTGACTAACAATTCTGCTACGATTAAATGAACTCTCATTGCTAACCATTTTGATAATGGCTAATCTTTTCTGTCCAGTGAAACTTGTTATTGACCCCAAATTGTCTAACACCGAACTAGAGTATCAACACTGGAGAAGAACTTTCATAAACTTCTTAAGTAAATACTGCAATGAAATTTCTAATACGCTACACCACCTCACAAAATATCTCTTTATTACAAGTTTTTGACTATTTTGCAAACGCACCTTCCTACGAAGATGCTTAACAACCATAGACAGTAACTACATGAAAAAAGAAATTAAATGTTCTCTAGACACTTACTGGCTACAAGATGTCAACTGTCCTCAGATTCAATAGATGGATTCTATCAAACCTTAGTAAAACTAAATAAGGACTGTTCATTTTCTTCGGTATCAGTGTAACTGTTGTCAGATCTCCCCATTTTATATGATAATGGACCCGACTTGAGTATACATATACTCCTGTCATAGTGATATATACGTGAGATCCGTTGGAGAACCGAGAGAGTACCGTATCTGATCCGTAAGATAGCAAACGTTACCGAAGTTTCACAGAAAATACCGCGTCAGTAGTTATAGTAACTATCTCAACTCAGCCAGAAGAGTATTACATAACTCCCGTCAATTCCGACTAATTCCAGCACGGCTTCACTTCAAGACTTATATATATATATATATATATATATATATATATATATATATATATATATATACCTACTAACCGTATTCCTGGATTACTAACCTGCATTCCAGTTTGTATCTTTACGTTTAATATAACATATTTTTCTATCTCAAATATCTGTTTTGTTGTTCATTATTTTGTACGGTTCCTCACCTGGAATCCACAACAGTAACAATATCGAGCTGAATTGATACGAGATGCCTTCATAAAAAGGCTTCGGTCCACGGATACCCAACAAGAATACTATTACGTTAACGTTACAACAGATCTATAACCAGAAAAGTGTCCTAGCTTTAACAAAATAAAATGCTAAATAGTACGATAAAATGCAGTAACGTCAGAGACCTCTTCACCCATTTTGTCACCACCCTATCGTATGAAAGTTAGGCTCTCTGAAAAACTCAGCTTTAATTAAACACTTTTTCTTTCTGCGGAAACAAGAGACATGCAAGGTCATCTATGCCCCACCAGAAGGGAAAAATGCTATACATGCGCAAAGCAGGGATGCTGAGCTGAAGTTTATAGATTTTAAAAAAGTCGAGCGAAGCGGTATATTGCTAGAAACAAGTGGATACACTTGGCCGTCTATCAAATACTACGATAGAGATCACGGCTAAAGAACAGCCACTAAACCATTGATTGGAACGGGGAGCACAGAAAACTTCCTTAACGCAAGAAAATTCATCAAGAACCTCCTACACGAGCCTAAACAAAGTTGGGACGACCAGCTCATCTCTTTCCGTTTTTATTTAATACGGTTTGGTTGACCTAAAAATAAAGGCTACATTATACCATGAAGTAAGTTGTCTACGAATGAAGAATTTATGTTGCTACCTAATGTGCATTGTGGATATCGGCTCGGGACGAAAAATCGGGGAGCCAGGTTCGAATTCCAGTTGAATTTTTTTGCATTCACTTACTATCAAATACCCTTGGGAAAGGTATTAATCTATCTCTTCCCTCCAGTTATGGGTTAAATAATAGGACAGATTGGATTCTATAGCCTGGTCTGCCAACCAGTTTACCGTAGAAAGTAATGGTAACCTACTACGGAATAATCTTCCGCTCAGTCAGTCATGTCTCTTTCGAGACATGATCGCCCTAGCGTGTATCACATATGGCACCTAAATGACTGAAATCAAAAATTCTTCTTTCAGCATTGATTAGTAAAAATGCACTCGGAAACTCTTCTTCTTCTTCTATGTGCCCTGTCTCTTCAGGACGTAGGCGATTATGACTTTCTACGTTTCCCTATCCCTGGTGGCTCTGGGCACGCCTTCTCCTGTTATACCATGCAATCCGCCTTCCGTCATCCACCTGATTAGGTCCTTCAAACATGTTATCCGTTGCTTTCCCCTGTCTCTATTTCCCCTCTATCTGGCCTGTTAGTATCAGATTCTCTTCATTCCTCATTGCGTGTCCCACGAACTTCAACTGTCTCTTCCTGATGCTCAGTATTAATTTCCTTTTTTTCCATCATTTCCAAAACCTAATCCTTGCTCACATGCTCGATCTATGATATTCGCATCATCCTTCTGTAGAACCACATTTCAGTTGCTTCAAGTTTTTCCTTCATCTTTGATGGTATTGTCCAGCATTCAATGCCATATTGAAGGAGGGACAGCACTTAGCAATCCAGTACCCATTTTCTTGTTTTTTAGTGAAATTGTCCTGTTTCTTAATACCTTACTCAACTTCTGGAATGCTTCCTTCGCCATGCCAATTCGCATTCGGATCTCCGTGTCGCACTTCCCGTCTTCTGTTATAACGCTTCCCAGGTATTTAGATTTTTGTACCTGCTTGATTCTAGTATCCCAGACCTGTATTTGGCATTTTGGTCTGCCCTTTTTACTGAAATCTACCTATTAAAGCCTGCTGTCTAGCAGCCATGAAAATGACATACCAACCACGTTTCAACAATCTAACTCTTGATTGTAAACCGGTAGCTACTAAATCGAAGCGACACAAAGAGTAAGATAAATTATTTATCAAAATCGAAGTTTTTAATATGCTGAAATAAGGTATAATCGAACCAAATCATTCGTCGAGGAGACTTCAAGCCTTCGTAGTCTCTACTGAGAATAGGAAAAACGAATGACAATCGACAGTATCGACTACGCTTTGGTGTAACTAAGCGGCTAGCTAGCTTTCAGCGGGTAATAGACCAAATAATACCGAAAGAGAACCGGCAAGACATCTATACTTTCATCGACAGCGTAGACATTTGCGGGAAAAATCGAGTGTAACATGATAGAAATTTCAAATTATTCATGGCAACTGTTAAACGATACAAGCTGACGTTTAATCAAATAAATGTTATTTTAGGCGTAAAAATATAAAACTAGTTGGATAAATAATCAGTAAAAATAATATAAATCCCGATCCAGAACCTCTGAATAATTATCCATTGTTCTGCTTCTATGTGCCATGCTTCTTCAGGGCGATCATGGCCTTCCACGTCTCCCTATTTCTGGTAGCTTTTAGCACGCTTTCTCTTGTTACCCCACCTAAACGCCGCTCTACCATCCACTTGCTCAGGCCTGTCAAATATTTTATCTGCTGCTTTCACCAATCTCTCTTTCCCTCCATCTGTTCTGTGAGTATCCGATTTTCCAAGCCTTCCTTCCTCATTACATGTCCCAAGAACTTCAGCTGTTTCTTCCTGAGACTCAGTATTAATTTCCTTTTTGTTTCCATTCTTTCTAAAACTTCACCATTGCTCACAAGTTCGGTCCATGATATCCGCAGCATCCTTCTGTAAAACCACATTTCAGTTGCTTCAAGTTTTTCCTTCATCTTTGATGATATTGTCCAGCATTCACTGCCGTATTGAAGAACTGACTTCACATAGCGATCCAGTACACATTTCTTTGTTTCTAGTGAAATTTTCCTGTCTCTTAATACTCCGCTCAGCTTCTGAAACGCACCTTGGTCATTTCAATTCGCCTTCGGATCCCAGTGTCGCACTTTCTGCCTTCCGTTAGAACTCTCCACAAGTACTTAAAGTTTTGTTCTTGCTTGAATTTAGTATTCCCAACCTGTAATTGGCATTTTGGGCCCCTTTGTTTGCTGATGACCATACATTCAGTTTTCTTGAAGTTTATTTGTAGTCGTATCGTTCGACTTTCTTCATTTACCTTTTTCAGGAGGTCTTGTAGTTTTCGTTCCGTGTCAGCTATCAGTACTGTATCATCTGCGTATCTTATGTTGTTCAGATTGTGACCGCCAGTGACGAATCGTGGCACAACTTCTAGGGTCCTCAGAATTGTCTCGCTGTACAAGTTGAATAGATCCGGTAAAAGGACACATCCTTGTCTTACGCCCCTTTCTATCTTTGTGTCTCTGTTGAATTCGTTTTCTGTCCGTATCCAGGCGATTTGCTGCCTGTAGACGTTCTTGATTACTCTGATGTCTTTGCCATCGAGGTAGCTGAGAGTTTCTATCAATTCCTTGTCATGTACTTTGTTGAACGCCTTGGCATATTCTACAAAACTTCCTTTTTCATTATGGTCTCATCCGCCTCGTGTATACGTCTTAATGGAGAGGTAGTGAATATCAGTTTTTCAAAGCTCTACCTTGTTGGACTCTATCCCTCCGGGTGGAAAGGTACCCAGACGTGGCTCTGTCTAAGGGTGAAGTCTCGTCTATGTAAAACAGACAATAGTCCGACCCTGCGTTACGGAGTGTCCACGGGAATATTTTTAGCCGAAGTTAAGGGCTCGGATTTCCAAAGTAAAATTTGGCCTTGTGCAACATCTAACCTCAGTGAAGAGGGTGGTGAATATCAAATTTCCAAAACACTATTTTTGTCAAACTGCCTTCGGGCGAGCGCAATTCAGATGAGTGCAGAATCTTGTCTGAAGTAAATAGACACGAGCCCGAACGGTTAATTTTTGTCCGAGTGTACGCGTTTTGAAAGCTCTACGCTAAAATGGCCTTGTGTCACATCCCACTATGTGTTGGAGTTCATTAAAGTTTACACTTAAGACAATATGTTTAACAATTCTACTACATTGTCATTGAAAAATTTAAACGAAATGGCTTTTTATAAAAACGAAGTTCATCCAAGTTAATTGAACAATTTATATTTGAAACAACATTTCGTCGAACGATTTTTCATTGAAGTAATTTTAAATAAGGATGACTTATCAAATTCCTCCATTGAACAGTTAAAATGATGTTTAACAAACGATTTTTGTAATACTCTTTCATAGAACATCTTCTTCATGAAAATGATGTTTCATTAAACATTTAACTAAAATGACTTCACATTAAACCACCTTTCAACGAACAGCTTTTAATTTTTGCGATTTCTCATCAAACACACTTTGATCGAACACCTTTACATTGAAATAACGTTTTATCTAAACGACATTTAATTAAAGTGACTAGTTAAGCAGACTTTCATTGATCATCATTTTCATCGAAATAACATATCATCTCGTACGTTTAAAAAAACAAATTTCGTCGATCAATTGCTTTTTACTGAATCGACTTTTCCTTGAAAGATCATTCTATCAAAGTAACGTTAAATTGCATTTCATCGAATAATTTTTGATAAAAAAACAGTTTTCATCATTTTTTTTTGGAGACATTTCAATTCATTGACACGACGTGGATGTGCGTTGTGGTGCAGTGGATATTGGCTTGGAGCGAGAAATGAGAGAGCCGAGTTCGTATTTCAGTTGAAATCGTTACATTCTCTCACGCTCAAATATACTTGGAAAACGTATTAATCCGACGCTCTTCTCTAGCTATGAGTTAAATAGGAGGACAGATTGGTTTCTATAGCCAGTCTACAGCAGAAAGTTATGGCAGCCTATTGCAAGAAAATCTGCTGCCCAGTCAGCCATGTTGTCTCTTTCGAGACATGGTCGCAAAAGCATGAATCACGTATGAGACGTAACTGACTGACCGACACAACTTTGCATCAAAAAACCCCACCGAAAGAACTTTCCATTAAAACATTTAAGGAAACAACTTTCTTCTTAACAGAGTTTTAAGTAAAACTGCATTTCATTCAAACCGTTTTCATCGAATAGATTTTTTATCACGCATCTTTTCATCACATGACTACATATTTCATCGAGTAACGGTTCGTTAAAACAGAATTATGTTTCGTTGAAATGATTTTTCCCTGAAATAATTCTTAATCGAACATTTTTTATTGTACCAACTTTTCAATGAAGTATATTTCACCGAACTACTTTTCATTATAAGTCTTTTCCTTTAAACGATTATTTTTTAATATTTCTTCTTGAGTTCTTGGGCGTTTTTCTTGAAGTAGGAATAACAATGACCAAAAGTACTATTGTTAGAACATTTAATTTCAGCAGCTTCCTGTAAGTTTCCACTCGAAATAAAGCACATCATTCAACATAACATCACGGTGTACTCAACAAAATTCTCAATCGAATTTATCTGCCTTTTCTATACAATGGAACACACACACACACACACACACACACACACACACACACACATATATATATATATATATATATATATATATATATATATATATATATCAGAATATTCTAAAGAATTAATGGACTTAATCCGACATTTTAATTTATTACTTCAACTAATAGCGCTTAAAGCAATTCATATATATATATATATATATATATATATATATGGGTTATGACAATAAAATAATTGATTTCCTGCATTGGATAGGACTTCCATTTAAGCGTCTCCAAGTAGGTTTTCACTCGTTTTGCCTACATGTTTCCAAGTAGGTTTTCACCCGTTCATATATATATATATATATATATATATATATATATATATATATATATATATAATCTGCATACAGGCCTGTTTTGCTGTATCACAGCCTGCCTCTATCCAGGATGAAACCCAATTGATTTATTTATTTATATATATATATATATATATATATAGAGAGAGAGAGAGAGAGAGTAAGAAGAGAGAGAGAGTAAGAGAGAGAGAAAGATAAGTTTAATGTAGGGAAGTTTGTCAATTAACTGAACAGAGTCGTGCTGACTTCGAAGTTTCGTGAAAACACTACTAGCATGTCCTCACTATTCGGAGTTTTTTTCAATTTATCATTGTGTCTCGTTCCTATTCAACTTTTGGAAAGTTCCTTATTCTAGGTCTTAATATACATATATAGGTTGTTTCATCAAGACGGATCGAAGTTAGCAGTAAATAAAACAGTGGTATTGGTGTAATTTTCTTGATTTCACATTTGGATTATGTTATTTGAAACATAGCAATTTTGGCACAATTCAGGATGTCGAAGATTTGTGATTCCAACAGGATAGCGCTACATGCCGCACAGCCATTGCAACAATAGTCTTATTGAATGAGAATTTCCCGGATCACATCATTTTTCGAAACAATGATGTCAACTGGCCACAACGATCTTGCGACTTGACGCCTTTGGATTTCTTCCTTTAGGGTCATCTCAAAAAAAAAAGGTCACTGCCAACAAGCCAACCAAAATTCAACGGCTGAATGATGAGATAATAAGGCATATTGTTGAGATCGAGGACCAACTATCCAGAGACGTCATCAAAAATTTTGACCATCGAGTTGAGTCGTGCCGCCAAATCTTTGGCATACATTTGGACGATATTATTTTTCACACATAATCGCCATGACTTAAATTACATGATCCAATAGTGAAATTAATAAATTTTTTCCAACAACACTGTTTCATTTAATGCTAACTTAAATCCGTCTTAATGGAACCCACTATATATACTACCAGCCATAATTATTAGGTCAGACCAATTTTCTTAAGAAAAATGATGTATTTCATACTGTTTTTTGTGTTTATTGTCAAATAGATAAATTTTAAAATTAAAATAGAATGATTCTTTTGTTATTATTACTTTGCAAAATTTTACAAGGCAAGGAAGCAAAAATAAACTCGTCCGAATCACCCGAGATTTTCTTTATTCTTTCATTGATGAGACGGAAATATAAGTAATTATTAAATATTTATAAATTCATTTAACGCACATGTTATTCTGCAGTATTAACAAAAGGACCATTCTATTTTTATTTACAATTATTCACTTGACAATAAATACTAAAAAATAGATTGAAATACATCATTTCTTTTAAAACACGGGGTGGCCTAATAATTATGACCGATAGCATATATATATATATATATTGGAAAACAATGTATACATTGTTATATATCAAGAACAGTTTTAGAAAATATATCTGAGTAAATGGAAAAACTTATCGTGTTCTGAGATTCGTCCTTTACGGCTTCATTCGCTAATGTAATGCTTATGATTTTATGCGACTACGCTTCCGTAGGAAGGAAAGGAAACGCAAATAATTTTAGATTCATATTATACTAGCAGTATAGCCCGGCGTTGCTCGGGTGTAATGAAAGCTTTAAAACTAATCCATGGTCCTGGAGCTCAGACTTTTTGGACGTTGGCACGAAAGACTAAAGAGAAATAGTTGTTTCCAGTTAAAGCGAAACCGTAGACTGAAAGAAAAATGAATCGATGTAAGTCAAATTTTGATTTCCTGGTACTGATATCAAATAAGCTTTTTTCGTCGTAAACTATATTTTGAAGGCTAAATAAGTTCTCTGCGTAAATGGTATCATGGCTGAGACTAAGAACTACAATTATACCTACTTAGAGCCAAACCCGAAGCAAAAACTAAGATAAAAGGGCTGAAAAAATACAGACATACAGGCAGATAAACAGACACACACACAAGCATTTTGCCTTTTATATATATATATATTATCGATTTTCTGCACTATTGTAAGAACTGCAACCTTGAAACTTCTGAATATCGTTTCTTATGTCTTTGTCTGTGAGTGTATCAATTTTGATTCAAATCGGACCACTCCTTCTATCACCCGATTTTTTCGATTATTGATTTTCGATATTTATCGGGGGTACCTCAACACAAAACCTAGCTAAGAACACTTGCAGACGCGTATGGTACAACTGTGTAAATTTTCAAGAAAATCGGTTCAGCCGTTTTGTTGTCTATATGTAACGGACACACACAGACACATACACACACACATACGCACACACAGATAAAGTTCAATTTATAAATAAGTTTAGATTACATTGAACATTATTTCTGCGCTTGTACGAGTTGACACCGCTGTTAATTTTAAAGAATTAATTTATTCTTACATATGAACACGAGAAAAATTAACACAAAGTTTAATTGCAGTACCTTGTTTGTCGTCTTTACAGAAACTTGCGTTCGGACTTTAGCTCTTTCGCCACTCACTGAAATGACTTTTTCGTTGACCCAAGCATTGAGGAAGTCTTCTTCTATGTGCCTTACCCCTACAGAACATAGACTATTCCCTATCCCTTATAATCCTTTCTCTGGCTGTCCTTCCAAAAACCTGCACTGCCATCCATTTGCTCAAGCCCATAAAGTCTGTCAATGCGTTGCTTTCCTCTGTTCCTCTTTTTCTCTATCTGTCCTGTGAGTATGAGATTTTCCAATCCCTCTTTTCTCATTATATGTTCTAGGAACTTCAGCTGTTTCTTCCTGGTATTAAATATTAGTTTTATTTTCGTTTCCATCCTCTCCAAGACCTCGTCGTTGCTCGCATTTCTGGTCCATGATGTCTTCGGCATCTTTTGTGGAACCACATTTCGGTTTCTTCAAGTTTTCCTTTTATCTCTGATATGATTGTCCAAAATTGACTGCCATTTTGAAAGACAGACATCACATACCATTCCAGTACTTTCTTTGTTTCTAACGAGATTTTCCTGTCTCTCAGTACTCTACTCAACCTTTGGCATTCCTAACCATGCCAGTCGGATCTCAGTGTCACACTTTCCGTTCTCTGTAAAACAGTTTCCAGGTATCTAAATTTCTGTACCTACTTGATTTTAGTATCCCTGGCCTATAGTTGGTATTTTGGATCCCGCTTTTTTAATAATGACCATGCATTCAGTTTCATTGTGGTTTATATGTAGTCTTTTCTTTCCGATTTTTTTACGTTATATCTGTAGGACATACTGTAGTTTCCTTTCCGGGTCTGCTGTCAGCACTGTACCATCTGTGTACCTTATATTGTTTAGATTGTGGCCACTAATAGCGAATTCTGGCAGGACTTCTAGATCTCTCAGAATTGTCTCGCTTGAATAGATCTTAGAAGACACATCCTTGTCTTACACCACTTTCTTTTCTTTGTATATCTGCTGTATTGGTTTTTGTCCGTATGCAGGAGGTTTGCTGCCAGTAAAGGTTCTTGATTACACTAATGTCTTTCCAGAATATGTCAAGATTGCCGAGCATCTCTATCAAGTCTTTGTGGGGTACTTTGTCGAACGCGTTTGCGTAGTCTATAAAACACAGGTACACGTCCTTCTGCATTTGTCTTACTGTTTTTGATAACATTCGGAACTTAAATATCGCGTTTCTTGTCCCAATGTCCTTGATGAAACCGTGTTGTATTTTGTTATATTTCTGACCTGATTCTACTGCACGCTCTATTCATTAGAATTCGAATGATGATTTTCGTTATGTGACTTATTAAATTGATTGTTCGGTGGAGTTCACATTTCTTTACGCCTGGATTCTTAGACAGTGCTATGAAAGTCAATCTGCATAGGTCTTCGTGTATATTGTCACTCTTGTAGATTTGTTGTCAATTCCGTTTATTTTTTCTGTAATTTTGTCTATGACGAAATCGTCTAAGGTTGCCAGCACCTCTATTACAAGGCCGTCTGTTCCAGCTGATTTGCTTTCTATTCAGTTTGGCCATTACAGCATCCACTTCCGTTTTTAATATTTCCGGTCCGTCGATATTTCTGTGTATTGTCGGTTGCTCTCTCTTGTCATGGAAGAGATCGCCTATATATTCTTCCCATGTATTCTCCCTTTCTCTAATATGATCGTTCCATCCTTGGATTTTATACATCCTGTCAAGGAGAATGTCTTTTGTTCTGTTAGTTCCCTTATTTTTTTTATGCATCTCTCCTTTATTAGTCATGCTCAATCTCTCTATTTCTGCGCATGTGTTGTTGAGCCATTCGTCTTTAGCCTGTTTGCATTTGCTTCTTATTTCATTGCATTCTGTTCCATGAATTGGCATTGTTTTCTGCCTATTTTGCATCTCATATGTGATCCACTAATTTTTCTTCTACATCTGTTTTCCTTTAGGACGATGTCCATAACTGTCTTGGGTGTTCTTGAAACCAGTTATTGTTTATTCCCTGGTCATTCGCTGTGCAACAAACAAAAGTTACTTTAGGGACATGGAACGTCAGAACGTTGAACAACTGTGGATAGCTGGAGAATGTTAAGCAGGAGATGAGCAGATTAAATATCAATATTTTAGGCATATGCAAAACTAGAAGGCCAAACAACAGAGATTCCGTCAGTGACAACTGTTAGACATTTTTGGTCCATTATATTCTGTGCTGACACCCATGACCAAACCCATTTTATAGTTTACCAATAAAAGGCTTTACCAATCTGGAAGCTCAAAATATTTAATGCGACCTGTATAAAAGGCGGCCATATTTTTCCGAGTATTGTAGTTCAAATCCGATTTTGAAGAGTGTCTGATTCGAGGGTGATGGTCTTTGACGGTGTTTCATGAAACAGATTACGTGCGGCGAGGATACTCTATATACATATACTATGACGGACATGGTCAACAGATGCCAATAGGATACTCTATATCCAGGAACGTTGTCAACATTACCTTTAATCCCTTACTTTGTGACCATCATGGACTATTGTTACTATATAATAGACATTCGGGAGATTGATTCTGTTATAATCAATACATAAACTTTATCTATAAATTATGGCGAATTTTGCCAACAACAACAACAACAGGATCATATACGCCGGCTATAAAAATAATGAAAAAAGGATCCGTAAAATTAGATACTGGACCAAGAAATGCGTGTTGGAGTACTGCCATTTATCCGAAAGAGTTCTTGTGGTCAGACTGAAAGAAAAGCCCTTTAACAGAGCCGTTATAGTAGTTTATACACCCACAACGCAAAGTACTGAGAAAGGAACAAAATCTTTCTACTCCACATTAGACAACACAAAGGTTGAGTGCAAAACACAAGAAAATAGAATTATCATGGGAGACCTGAATGCCAAAGGTGGCAAAGAGAGAGAAGGTGTAATTCTTAGCAGGTTCAGACTAGGAAACAGCAATGACCGAGGAGAAAATAAGTCCAATTGTGCACACGGAATGACCAGGTAATAACCAACACCTGGTTTCAAGAATGCTCAAGACGATTATAGACACGAAGAAGCCCAAGAGAAGACATGAAAATCAAATCGACTATTGAGGAAGTAGACATCTTATTTTTCAGTTGCTAACTTCCGTGGGTTTTTTTTTTCATTTTTCGTATTCCCACACTTTCCCTCTATCCTTTTCTCTTTTCTTTCGCATATTCACCCTCTCCAACCATATATTTTAGATTTTTGTCCAAATATATCCAGGTGCTTTCGACTATGCTATTAGCCATTATTAAGGATGCATTTTTTTTATTTTTTGATAAAAATTTGAGAGGTTTTTCTTTTTCTTTTTTCTTTTTCAGTTAAAGATAAGAAGTAAAAATCATCCTTGATAATTGTTAAAAGAATAGCCGAATGCGTTCGGATGTACAGAACAATAGGAGAGTTTTTACACAGCTGATGACTAGAAAAGTCAAAAAGTTATTATCGGAATACTTGTTCATTCATCTTTAATGAAAGTTATATATATATATTGTAATTTCGTTATTACAATGGTTTATAAAAGCATAATATCACTACACAAAGAATTTCATGCTTGAGTACAATACTGTTCTTCTTCAGGTGATATGTTAAAATAAATGGTGAAAATGATTTTTATTTTAAAATATATTATGAACTCATGTTTATTTAGAAAATTAGGGAGTGGTTGTTGGAGAAAATTCTTTAGGTATGTCAATATTGTTCAATCAAAAATGAACATTATGTAACAATGGAGATTTAATATTTGGGTTATGAAAGTGTTGGGAAAATTAGTACCAAAATTGCTGTTTTTTTAGTAGTTACTGATAGAAGGACATTTTTGTAAAGCCGTTTTTTTTGTCATAAAGTGCTTGATATCGCGATAGAGGTAAAGCGTTAATAGAATTAATATGAAGAGGTTTATAACTTATCTTAGAAGAATTATACCGACATGGATCTTTCGTGAAAAGGCATTTTTAGTATATCTTCCTTCTTCGGGGATTCTGTTTTCTGATATATATATATATATATATATATATATATATATATATATATATATATGGATATATATATATATATATATATATATATATATATATAAATCCGAGTGAATAAGGAACGAAAAAAAAATTTTTTTACAACGTCCAAAACATTAATTTATAACAATGCTTGATATATAATATATAGAATTGTAAATATTTACCACCTGATGAGACATTGCAGTTTCAATTTCGAAACAAATGTGCGATTTGTAGTGGATATATAAAAAATTTCTACATGTTCTAAAATATAATTTATAATATATATATATATATATATATATATAATTGGCAAGAAACATTTCGTTCAAACATGTCTCGTTGAATATGATTGGCAATATATATATATATATATATACATATGGGTATATGTGCGTATGTGCGTGTGCGCGTGTGTTTGTGTGGTGTAAAATTCTCAGAAATGGTTGTTTTGTTCTTGTCAGCAAACTAGTACCTTAGTATCCATAATACCATATAGAATTACTAATATAATATACCCATAACAGAGAGGTTTGTTGCAATATGCTTCGCATAGTAAATCATCATAGGAGGTTTCGCATCTGAGTCTGTAATGTTCGTTAGTACTGTAATGATCTCCACCTCCCATGGAATACACCAAAGGTTTGAATTTGTTGTAGACTAAGCAATTCTTAGTAAGTACCTAATCACACGCAATCTTAAAAAGAATTAGCTATATTTTTTTTTCTAAAGTGGTTGTGACAGTTGTTCCTTCTATATATCTTAGAGGTCATGAAAGCAAGCTTCCGGCAACAAATAAGTTGCATTGCCTATAAGTAAGAACATATTCGAGCGGATAATCTATATTTACTAAATTTTTTTATGCATATGATAAGGGTGCTTCATTCTTAACCAACCGCACACAAAAATTTACGCAAAGATATTTTCCAAATAAATTGATCAAGCGAGAATAAACATTACTGAGGCAAAGCTGTTTCAGATGTGTCATAGCAGACGCTAATACTATCATTTTTCGTGGAGTTCATTGTTCTCTGTTTGTATGAGCATTTTAAGGAGGCGAGGTAGAACATTAGCAATTGTTAAACCAGTGAAACAGTGAAAAGCATACAAACAGAACAAAGCGCGATTAAGAAGCTGGGAAATTTTAAAACATCCTTTATCAAATTGAATCCTTCCGCCAGAGAAGTTTTTTTATAGGGATTAGCGAGAAAAAGAAATAGTTCGCCAATTTAAAATCTTCTGTTTCGTTCATCTCTCTCTCTCTCTCTCTCTCTCTCTCTCTCTCTCTTTCTCTCTCTCTCTCTCTCTCTTTATCTCTCTTTCTCTTTCTCTCTCTCTCTATGTATATATCTTTATCTCTCCCACGCGGCTTGCTCGCCGTTTTAATTCGTAACTCTTTCCTTCCTGAACTGAAGGCAAATTTACGTTGTTTATTGTTTGCCATTCGCTCGATTTATTTTGCTTTACTGATTTCGCAAATAAAAGTACCGTTAATTTCTGTTTAGACGTATAATCGGAACTAGGATTCGTTTTCATCTGGTGAGTTCATCGCGAAAGACAACGATTCAGAAGATATTGTGTATGTAAACGCGACAATTCAGGTATCGATGAAAAATCGATAAAGTATACACTCGCATGCCTTTCTATATCTAGCTAATCTGTGAACATACAATCATTTATGTTTATAATCTAAGACACGTAATCCTCCGCTTTTATACAAAAGAAAGGAATCCGGTTATTTTGAATTTATTTTTTTTCTTTTCTGTTTTGAAATGTATACATGTTTACATAATAAAAAGGAAATTAACAAAAGAAAATCAGGTACGGTGAAGTCTTCCTCGGTTATAAATTAGGATGTGATGCCTGTCCTTAAATATAGCAGTGAATGCTCGTCAAAGATGAAGAAAAGACAAAGAAACCGAAATGTGGTTCTACAGAAGGATGATAGGGATACCATGGACCGAACATGGGAACAACGACCAGGTTTTGTTGAGGGTGAAAATGAAAAGAAACTTATACTTAACATCGGAAAGAAACATTTAAAGTTTATGTAATGAGGAAGGAGGATATAATATAATGATAAATCGAGAAGCCGAGTTTGAATTACAGTTGAATTCCTTGCATTCACTTGGAAAAGGTATTAATCCGTCACTTCCCTCCACTTATGGGTTAAATAACATGACAGATTGGGCAACCAGTCTACTGCAGAAAGCAATGGCAACCTACTGCGGTATAATCTCCTACCCAGTCAGTCATGTCTCTTTCCAGATATGATCGCCCAAGTGTGTATCACGTATGGCACTTAACTGACTGAATACTCACAGGATGGATAAAGGCGCAGAGAGACTGGGAAAAGCAACGCATTACCTACTTGATGAGCTTGAGCGAATAGATGACAGAGTAGGGTTTGGGAGGAGTAACAAGAAAAGGTGTGTTAAGAGCTACAAGGCGATGATCGTCTACGTCCTGAACGGACACGGCACATAGAAGAAGTAACCTCTCACCGAATAAGTCAATTGAAAAGTAAATGCTTTAATTGATCACTCGGTTGAGAAGGTAGCATTAGCTGGGCCAATCATTGATGGCCACATCTATTATAAGAGCCTGTAAACCGGTCAAATGTTCCTAGTTGATATTTTTAACAGAAGTGCTTCCTCGGTCATGATACATGTAAATATCAATATACAGCCTCCTTCAGTTACAACATGCAATCCTCGTTCCGTCATCCACCTGATTAGGTCCTTCAAACATGTTATCCGTTGCTTTCCCCTGTCTCTATTTCCCCTCTATCTGGCCTGTTAGTATCAGATTCTCTTCATTCCTCATTGCGTGTCCCACGAACTTCAACTGTCTCTTCCTGATGCTCAGTATTAATTTCCTTTTTTTTCCATCATTTCCAAAACCTAATCCTTGCTCACATGCTCGATCTATGATATTCGCAGCATCCTTCTGTAGAGCCACATTTCAGTTGCTTCAAGTTTTTCCTTCATCTTTGATGGTATTGTCCAGCATTCACTGCCATATTGAAGGACGGACAGCACTTAGCAATCCAGTACCCATTTTCTTGTGTTTTAGTGAAATTGTCCTGTTTCTTAATTATTTACTCAACTTCTGGAATGCTTCCTACGCCATGCCAACTCGCCTTTGGATCTCTGTGTTACACTTTCCGTCTTCTGTTATAACAATTCTCAGGTATTTATATTTTTGTACCGACTTGATTCTAGTATATATACTACATATAGAAAATAGATGTTCACTATAAGTGGAATTGTCAATTTGTTTATATTTGGGAAATAATTTTTCTTTGAAAAATCTTTGGTTAAAAACGGCCGACGAGGAAGGTTTTATTAATTTCTTATTTAATTTTGCCAGGATTCTTATATGTTTCCTTTCTGCTGGAATTAAGGAGCATAAAATATTCCATATTTTTTTTACTTTTCAGTCGCTTTCTGCCACTTCATTGACCATTTTTAAAGGTGTCATTTTTCCAATGCTGTTATTATATCTTCTTGTTCTGGCTGGCAAGGATGTGCGTTGTGGCGCAGTGGATATCGGCTAGGAACGAGAAATCGGGGAACCGATTTCGAATTCCAGCTGAATTCATTGCCTTCATTTACGCGCAAATACCCTTGGGAAAGGTATTAATCCGTCTCTTCCCTCCAGTTATGGGTTAAATAATAGGACAGATTGGGTTCTATAGCCTTGGTCGGCAACCAGTCTACCGCAGAAAGCAATGGCAACCTACTTCAGGATAATCTTCTGCCCAGTCAGTCGTGTCTCTTTCAAGACATGATCGCCCAAAGCGTGTATCACCCATGGCACTTAACTGACTGACTGCTCTGGCTGTAACGTATTTTTGTGTTTTTGAAAAGGAGCATTCTTTAAAGATATCACGTGACACGCGCAACTGTTAAATAATCTTAGGTTGATGGTAGGCGAAAATTATTTGATAGACAGTGCCTCTCTTATAACGAGATGTCTTTGATATTTTGATTTAAATAGGAATTTTGTATAAGAATTTTCCTTATGGGTTCTTGTAAATTATTAGTTAGTAAATTATTATTATTGCACTATTGTTAGATAGGTGGCATGTAAGCGGTTTTTGAAAGAAGTAGTAGTAAGACCGATGTAGGTAAGTGATTTATGACAAGAAAGACAGTCTTGTACAAGGCACTGAAATTCATAAACAGGTGGTGATATGTGTGTTTATGCTGTAGTCTTGATGAAATTATATTTTGGAATACAGTTTTTATTTAATTAAGAAAATGTAAGATATTATATAGACTAATGCCACGTTATTTCATGTTGGTTGTTTGGAAGGTTGATTTTATTTGGTGGCATGCCAACCTGTAAGGGTTTTTAACATCGAAAACGAAAAAGAGTGTTATGCTTTCAACTACATATATTTTGTGCATAATGTTATACTTTCAAAGTAAATACGTTTTTTTAGATATATATTTTCTAGATCTGAAAATATATTGTCGTAATTTTTCTGTATATATATATATATATATATATATATATATATATATATATATATATATATATTAGTGTTGCATCGATTGTCATTTTGCTATAAAAATATATGGTTGCTCAATTTGTTAAAAAAAGTACTGTTTATCTTTGTTTGAGCGGTTCCCTATTATACTTTGGTTGGTTAGGGTGAATCTAGGAACAATGACTTCTTAAGAGACGGTTTCACGCTCTTCTAATCTCCATTTTCCCGATGAGAGACCTTGCTGGCAAGAAGATGGACCTGGGAAGAACTGTAATTAAGAGGTGATTCCACGCTCCTCAAACAATTAAATCTATCAATCAGAGGCCTAGCTGTCATAAAGGTAGACCTGGGAACAGCAACAATTAAGAGGTGGCTCCACCGTCCTCAAAACCTCCAATCTCTCAATCAGGGGCCTTGCTGCAGTAAAAGTAGACCTGAGAACAACGGCAATTTAGAGGTGGTTCCACGTTTCTCAAAACCCTCAATATCTCGCTCAGAGGCTATGCTGCTGTGAAGGTGGACCTGGAAACAACAGCAATTTAGAGGTGGTTCCACGCACCTCAAAATCTTCAGTCTCTCAATCAGAAGCCTTGCTACTTTGAAGGCAGACCTGGGAACAACACCAATTAAGAGGTGGCTCCACGATCCTCAGAACCTTCAATCTCTTAATCAGAGGCCTTGCTGCCGTGAAAATGGACGTGGAAATAACAGCAATTAAGAGGTGGCTCATTACTTCTCAAAAACGTCAATATCTCGGTAATAGGCTTTGCTGTCTTAAAGGTAGACGAGGGAACAATAGTATTTAAGAGGTGGTTCCACGCTCCTCCAAACACTCAATCTCTCAATCAGAGGCCTTGCTGCAGTAAAAGCAGACCCTGGAACAACAACAATTTAGAGGTGGTTCCACACACCTCAACATCTTCAGTCTCTCAATCAGAGGCCTTGCTGCTTTGAAGGTAGACCTGGGAACAACACCAATTAAAAGGTGGCTCCACGCTCCTCAGAACCTGCAATCTCTCAATCAGAGGCTTTGCTGCTGTGAAGGTGGACCTGGGAACAACCCCAATTATGAGGTGGTTCCACGCTCCTCAGAACCTTCAGTCTCTCAATCAAAGGCCTTGCTGCCGTATAAGTGGACCTGGGAATAACAACAATTAAGAGGTGTTTCCACGCTCCTCAAACCTCAATTCTTCCGATCAAAGTTTTTACTGAAATTTAATTTCTTTTTTATTGATTTCTTTCTTTATAATGATGGCCTTAATGACTATATTTTCCAACGTGCAGATTAAGGACTAGAAGCTTCCGGTTTCATCAAAACCTACTCGCGTCATTCATTCGTTATTTGGCTTTGCAAGAGTTGGTTAAAGTTTAAAGAAAATCAAAGTAGAAGAAAGTGCCTATGGTGTTAATTTGATTGAGGTCGATTTTAACTTGCCACGAAGTGACCAACAAACTTGATTTCATGGCTTTCCCCTGCGGCACATTTAGAATGATAAATGTAAAATACAATCATGAAATGACAACAGACTGTCGCTGACTCTGTTATAATTTATCAAAAACTCCTGACACTAACGTGAATAGACATCGAAGTATCAGTTAAATAGGCAACGCAGCCTATTTATTTTGCATTCACTTTTGCATAAACGCATGTATAAAACGTAAAATTTAAAAATTTTCAAATGGAATGTAATCAAGTTTTCTTAGAATAGCAAATATTTAAAAAACCAATATATATTTGAGGGCCACTAACTCTATATCCAGGAACGTTGTCAACATTACCTTTAATCCCTTACTTTGTGACCATCATGGACTATTGTTACTACCTTGGTACGGCCATTTCCTATGCATTGCACTGACAAGATGTTCCCCTGAAACAGATTCTTCCTAAGGGCTACTCCTCTGTGGAACAAACTCCGGTGTCGTTACTTCCCAAAGTAATCTTAAACTTTTCAAGTTTCGTGTCAATCAATATCTATCTGACGTATTCTTGCAATTTTAACTTTAACTTTAAATTTTAACTTCTTACATCCAACACTTATCTGTCTTGAGTGTCTCTCGCGCCTTGCATTTAGATGGAACTCTTTGTTGTTTTCTATTTGTAATGATTAGTTTCAAAGAGGTAATCACATGTGCTATTATTGCCATTTTTTTTGTTTTTGTTTTAGGGGTCTTTTTTTTTGTTTCCTTTTTTTTGTTTTGAGGGCTTATGTTTTTGTTTGTTTGTTTTATTTTGTTGTTTGTTTTGTTTCCTTTTGTTTTGCTTTGTTTTTGTGTGGGTGGTTAAGGGGGTGTCCAGAAGTTTGATTTTGTTTTTTTTGTTGTTTCTTGTGAAGCACTCGTGATCTAATCGGTTCTTACACCTCAATAAATATTCCTAAAAATACAGATATATACAAACGAAGTTGAAACTTCAAATACTCTAAAAGCTGCTAATTTAAACTAAATATAAGTGATTAAACTAAATATAAGAGTTTAAACTAAATGTAAGTGTTTCAAAACTTAACCGGCCTTTTGAATTGAAATAACATTTTTATCAAAAAAAAATACTTTTAATTTTAGTCTAAATCAAAGAAATTTGTTCTCCTCATATTTTTATCAAATCATATGTGAATTACAATGTGTATTTATCTATATGTTTTCTGGCCCATCTGCAGTAAGAAGGCAGGTAAGCTAACTTAAGTTATTTATGACTTATTTACCTTGTTGTTTTAATAATCAAATAAAATATTCATCCGCATTTAGACAAAATTATTTCCAGGGCAAAATAAACTGTATAATTAATCAATTGCTTTACTCTTACGTTTCTTAGATTGCAGTCTTTTTGGTTCAAGCCTTTGATATGAGGCACTCAGATACCTTTGTCTTTTAAGTGATCGTCTTGCTTCAACTTAATCTTAAAATAGGCTTTATCGTCGCTGTCTTTTTGTTCTGGTGTCAATTTTTTCCTTCCGAGAGATATATTTCTATTTCAATGTAATATTAAACCCATAAGATGTTTGACATAAGATGATATTCAGTTAAAAGCCGATTCATATAATTCCCTTATTAAAACTTCATAATAATTAGTTATTTCTTACTGCACGGCTACGAAAAAAGAAACAACGGTGTTAGTGTTTAAAAATTACCTGATTTAATATTTTCATAGTAAATCATGGGCCTTTGCTTTAAAGAAATCAGACACTCATGTTTTCATAAGAAAACAAGGATATTAGTGTTTAGAAATTTACCCAGCCTCGTATTTGTAGACCAAAAATTAACTTGAAGTCAGGAATCTCAATAATTTTAAACAGACTACTTCTTTTGATTCAATAATTGAACTTGTTTATTTTATTTTGCACTAGCAGTATAGCGCGGCGTTGCTCGGGTGTGATGAAAGCTTTAAAACTAATCCATGGTCCTGGAGCTCAGACTCGGCCTAAAGAATATTTGTGTGAAGTTTGGTGAGAAGCAGATAAAAATTCTGGATTTGTATAAAAGACATACAGACAGATAAACAGACACACACACAAACATCTTGCCTTTTATGTATATATATATATATATATATATTTTCTGCACTATTGTAAAAACTGTAACCTTGAAACTTCTGAATATCGTTTCTTATGTCTTTGTCTATGAGTGTATCGAATTTGATTAAAATCGGACCACTCCTTCTATAATTCGATTTTTCGATTATCGATTTTCGATATTCATCGGGGGCACCTTGACACAAAACCTAGCTAAGAACACTCGCAGACGCTTATTGTACAACTGTGTAAATTTTCAAGAAAATCGGTTCAGCCGTTTCGTAGCCTATAGGTAACGGACACACACACACACAGAGACACATACACACACACAGACAAAGTTCCATTAATAAAGAAGTTTAGATTTTAATAGTAAAATTATTGAGCTGGTTTAAACTAGCAGTGTTTCAATGAGATCCGAAGGCGTATTGACATGGCCAATGATGCATTCCAGAAGCTGAGTAGAGTTTTGGAAAAAAGAAACTTTTTGCTAAAAACAAAGAAAAGATTACTGAATTACTATCTGATATCTCTTCTTCAATATGGCAGTGAATGATGGACAATGTTTACTCAAAGATGAAGAAGAGACTGGAAGCAACCGAAATTTGGTTCTACGGAAGGATGCTGAGGATACCATGGACCGAAAATGTGAGCAACGACGAGGTTTTGGTGAGAATATGAAATGAAAAGAAAGATAATACTTAACATCAGAAAAAACAGCCGAAGTTCCTTGGACATGTCATGAGGAAAAGAATCTGATACTCATAGAAAGAAAGACTGGGGAACACAAAACGTAACAGGACTTTGAGAGGGATTTGGGTGGTGTAAAAAGAGAAAGCGTGCTAAGAACCACTGGAGATAGGGAGATGTTCAACTTGTACAGCGAAACTATACTGAGGACCCTAGAAGTTATGCCAGGTTTTATCATCGGAGGCCACAATTTGAACATAAAATACGCAAATGATACAGTATGACTGCAGACACGGAAAGGAAACTACAAAACCTCCTACATAAGGTAGTTGAAGAGAGTGACAAGAAAAGACTATAAATAAACTGCGAGAAAACCGAATGCATGGTCATCAGCAAAAAGAGCAACCCAAATACAGGCGGGGGTTGGTACTAAAATCAAGCAGGTACAAATATTTAAATACCTGGGAAGTGTTCTAACAGAAGACAGAAAGTATGACACAGAGATCCGAGAGCGAATTGGCATGGCGAAGGACGCGTTCCAGAAGCTTTCACTAGAAACAAAGAGGAGAGTACTGGATTGCTAAGAGATGTCAGTTCTTCAATATGGCTGTGAATGTTGGACAATATCATCAAAGATGAAGGAAAAACTTCAAGCAACTGAAATGTGGTTCTACAGAAGGATGCTGCGGATATCATGAACCGAGCATGTAAGCAATGATGAGGTTTTGAAAAGGATGGAAATAAAAAAGAAATTAATATTGAGCCTCAGGAAGAGACAACTGAAGTTCCGGTGACATGCAACGAGGAAGAAGGGCTTGGAGAACCTGATACTAACAGGCCAGATAGAGGAAAAAGAGGCAGGGGATAGCAGTGGATAACATATTTGAAGGGCCTGAGCAGGTGGATAACAGAACAGGGTTACGAGATGTTACAGGAGAAAGCGTGCTGAAAGCTACCAGGGATGGGGAGACGTGGAAGGCCATGATCGCCTACGTCCTGAAAAGACAGGGCACATAGAAGAATAAGAAAAGGTAATGATTGCCTACATTCTGAAGGGACACTGCACTTTATTAAGTCGGCATGAAATAGTACAAGAGAGCTCTGTTCTGATATTTTTATTAACATTCCAAAGATAACAGACTTAACGGCAGCTACTTGATTATTAAGCTATTCAAAAATAATGGAATGAAAGTGGAGGTCATTCTTTTATGATAGACTAAAGAATTTGCCTAAAACAATGAACAAGACAATAGAAATCCAGAGAAAATTATTTAAAGACAATATGAAGATGCTATGAATTTACATGAATAAAGGATTTCGTTAACAGTAAAGCTCAAAATACTTTTTACCAGCCTAAAGTAATGGAATACGCAGTTGAGCTTAAAGGTGACTTAAGGTTACAGAGAGGGTCTCCGTCAGTCCTATAAATATCGAATGATGATACTATGACTTTATATGAAGGAAAAATTTTATTGAAAGAACGCTGGAAATTTTTGCATCGAATGACAGAAAATTGCATGTTTACCCATGTGCACAAGCGTAAACAAGTATAAAGGTAATATAATATAAAACCTTGCAAATTCAAATTTCACACAAAAATCTAACAATTTCTTCACCTTAAAAAGCACGGGAATATCTTTATTTTTTTCTTTCCTATTGTTATTTTCCTCCTTTTTTTCGTTCCTTTGTTTTTCTTTTTCTTTTTGCTTTTTCCTCTCTTCCAAAAATCGATCTAATCCAATTTTATCTCGTAATAAAGTTAGTCAAATCCTTCATTTGTTCTGATAAATATGCTCTAAGCTTCCTTTTCTTTTTCATTTCTTACAAGAAAATTGTCCCCAGGCAATGTTAGATTAACTTTGAGATTAACGTACAATGAATTCACTGAAGTAGATAGATAGATAGATAGATAGATAGATAGATAGATAGATAGATAGATATGAACAGACTGAAATAGATAGATAGATAGATAGATAGATAGATAGATAGATAGATAGATAGATAGATAGATAGATAGATCTTAAATAGAAACAGATTGTAGAGATAAGTAAGAACATATTAAAAGATACATGCAGACATACAAAAACAAAATACAGGAAGCTGTAGAGAGCCATGGTTGTTTATCTTCTGATGCGATATGCAGGCATATACGAATATGTAATTGAATTAGCTCAGTCTGATTCAACGCTACAAAATATGGAGCATCCAACGACAATTGAACTCGCAGGGGAGTCATTGCATTTCTTCTTCTTTTATGTGCCGTGTCCCTTCAGAACGTAACCAACCATGGCCCTCCACATCTTCCTGTCTCATTTAGCTCTTAATATATTTTTGAATAAAAGATCGATGGTTAAAATGGTTTCCAGCGAATGAAACCTTTAGGTTTCATTGAAGACCATCCTTTTGCGAATCTCCTGAAATGGCGCTACACAATCGCAAAGAACTGTAACAAATAACAGATACCACATCACTTGAAGACTTTTCACAACTCCAACAACAAAATAGATATTACATGTCTAATTTTAGAAAAAAACATTTTGTTTTCTAATATATAGGCTGCGCGATGTTGTGCAGTGGATATCGGCTCCGAACTAGAAATCGGAGAGCCGATTTCGAATTCCGAATGAATTCGCTGCATTAACTTACGCGCAAGTACCAGTGAGAAAAATGTATCGCTTCCTCCTAGCTATGGGTTATATAACAGAACAGACAGGGTTCTATAGCCTTGGTTGGCAACCAGTCTAACGCAGAAAGTAATGGCAACTTACAGCGGGAAAATCTGCCCAGCCGAGTCTCTTTCGAGACAGGATCATCCAAGCGTTTATCACGTATGGCATTTAACTAACCGAATATATTGTCATAATAATTGCACGAAAATAGATTACTCATTTCTTACGGTTAAAGTTTTCACTTTCTTAAACTTTATATCAAGTCTTTTTCAGAATTTAATTTCAAACAACATATCCACTTCATCTTGAACAGGAATAAAAGTTCAAGCTGAGTCATCATGTTTTTCAAACTGCTGCCAACATTAGCGGAGTCTAGAATAAAGGATCCACTTGTACTCAGCCAGCACAGTGCTGGTTCCTTACTAAGGATATGAGTCTTGAAGATGGTAATGGAGGTAGAAGACGTCCATTTGCATTTGAAAATCAACATCTGAAAATACTAAAATCGAATAAAACCAAAGTGTCAAAGACGAATTGGCATGTCGAAAGATGTGTTCCAGAAGCTGAGTAAAGTATTAAGATACATGAAACTTTCACTAGAAACAAAGAAGAAAGTACTGGATTGCTCTGTGATCTCAGTTCTTCAATATGGCGGTGAATGCTGAGCAATATCATCAAAGATGAAAAAAAACTTGAAGCAGCTGAAATGTTGTTCTACAGAAGGATGCTGCGAATATCGTGGACCAAGCATGTAAGCAATGATGAGGTTTTGGAAAGAATGGAAACATAAAGGAAATTAATATTGAGCATCAGGAAGAGGCAACTAAAGTTCCGGGGACATGCAATGAGGATGGAAGTCTTGAAGAACCTGATACTCACAGGCCAGATAGAAGGGAAAACGAAAATGCTGTATTTTACAGAAAAAGAATGTCCAGCGTCATTTTTGAAACAATGATTTTAATTAGAGGTTATTTTTATTTTTAATACAGTTTACCGACAGAGCAATAACTTAACATTAAGATATTAATGTTTGTCACGTTTTTAATAAGATTCGAATATATATATATATATATATATATATATATATATATTAAATCCCAAAAAGGAAAGGTATGTAGGGAAAATCCCCAAAACCAGATCCTATTAATATTAATTTAATTAATATTAAAAATTTTCCAGGTGGAGGGCTTGATGTAAATAGTATTATTTATTTACAGAGCCATGAATATGTGAATTTTTTAAATATATATATATATATATATATATATATATATATATATAGTCATCCGTAGACAGATCTATTTCACGGATCCTCAGTACGGTTAGACATCCGATTGCTTTTAGTCAGGATTCAAAACCCGACCGAACTGACATCAGTCAGCGATTCTACCCTCTGATCAATGGGCGCTCGGTAGAGGAAGAACGAAATACACACTACTATAGGTGCTGTTAGGTTGGATGTGCAGGTGACATAATGAATAACAATTCGGAATAAGAAATCGGAGAGCCTGTTTCGAATTTTAGATAGATTAACTGAGCAGGGTTTCAGACAATAGTGTCGGTTACATTCACACGCCAATAAAGTTAGCTGGTAAGGAATCGCCCAAGCCTATCACATCCGCTTTGGACCAGTGCGGTAGGGTAATTGCTTGTTCCACACAATGAATCTGGAGAAGACCTACGCCCAATAAAAGACCTTCACAGGCTGAGAAGATGAGCTGCAGATGTTAACAAATGGTATTATTTGGGGCGCATAATGAGGAAATAAGGCTTGGAGAATTTAACACTGACAGTTCTCAATGAGACATGGGAAACAGCAGAAACCTGCTTGAAACGTTTAATTAAGTGCAACAAATATCATGAAGATAAGAATGAGTCGAAAATAATAATAATGATAATAATAATAATAAACTAGAACTACTAAGAACAACAAATACAGGAAGCTGTGTAGAGCCATGATCGCTTACGTCATGAAGCGAGATAGCAAGAGCAATAGAGCACGGAACTGGTTATTAGCTTTTTAGAGGACGTATATGTCCCATTTACACTGAGCTTTGGCGTTGTCTTGCATGACATGGGACGGAAGGTGCGACACAAATCCGAAGGCCTATTGGAATGGTCAAGAACAATTTTCGAAAGCTAAACTGAGTATGGAGAGATGGGAAAATTTAGTTGGAAATAAAGAAAAGAGTACTGAACTGTTATGTGACATTTGTTCTCTTATAGAGAAGTGAATGCTGAGCAATCTCCTCAAAGATGAAGAAGAGATTCGAACAACAGAAATGTGCTTCTACAGTATGATATTGAGGATAACCTGGATCGAACGATGAGGTTTTGGAGGGAATGAAAATAAAAAGGAAACTCAAAATTAACACCAGGAAGAGACAGTTGAATATTCTGGAGCACGTAAGAGAGAAAAAGGCTTTGAGAATCTGATACTCACTGGGCTGATAGAAGGAAATAGAGACAAAGAAAACAGCGCGTGAAATACTTGATTAGCTTAAGCAAATAGATGGCAGAGCAGGTTTTAAGAGAACAAAAAGAAAAAAAACGTATTAAGAGCTACAAGAGACAAGAAGATATGGATGTTCATGATCGCCTACGCCCGGAAGGGACACGCCACACAATAGATAAAGATATATCCCATTAGTGTCAAAAGGGTTAAAGTAACATTTCTTCTCGTGTTACTCATGATTTGAATTGTGCCGATATTCATTCTGTTCATTCTTCTGAATTCATTTCAGTCTCAGATATAAAATCCAATCGCCAACCCGCATTCCGCCGGTCGTCTAAACATGAAAGAAATACTCAACTCGTGTCTAAAGCGCTGATTATTCTATCCAAATGGTGTGGAGAGAGGAGCTAACCAGTAACCCTAATATCCGTTTTTGGATGTACTTTAATTGAATGGGTCAAGCGGTCGGAAGGGTTAAAATGTGATAGGTCGAACTTTTTAATCGATCCAACTGCTTATATTGGGCAGATTACAAGCTCTGTATAAATAATGTCTCCGGTTTACGAACAGGAAATGACAGAGAGGCGTTCGTAACTATATGTAGCCAAGAGGGAACAAGGCACCACCCTGTTGAAAAATCTTGATTTCATAAGCTTAATAACCTCGGTAAGAAATCAACCCAATTCCAGCAAGGAAACCTTTCCGTATTCCGGATACAACGCGTCAGGCAAATAAACCAAAATGTATTGTGCACATATCAGTTTCTGATTGGATGGATAAAGCAAAGCAATGAGACAGTTACTATTTGAATTTCTGGATTGAGGATTTATCATTGTTTACATTATTCAATCTTCGCAGCGTTTCAGCTGTTATACTCTCCGGCTTTTTTTTTTTTTTTTCGAAATGTCTATCCAGCCGGGTAACGTCCAAAGAATTTCGTACCGAACCCTTTATTCAATCTACGGAGATAGTTTTGTTCTCCTTCCGCTGTCCATGCTCCGGTTTGTTATTCGGATATACTGCGTGCGTGTGTTGGGAGTGGGATGGCTATGTAAATATGTACTGTGAGTGCAGAATATTTGTATCATGTATATGTGTGTGAATACGTGTGTTGGTTTTTCGAAGCCTGAGCAAAGTCATCATGGACGCTCCCAAGCCACTAGCCCTCCTACTAGAGACGGCAAACTCGGACATCAAAACCCCTTATGCATATTATGTAGTTCACTATTCACTACCCAGTGTATTTAAGGCTCCGAAGAGGTTAAACTCCGTGATAATATAACATGCGATCATCACAAACACCTAACGTGTAGCACAAAGTGCACCTATATGAACTATGTTGTTTCGATAGAGAGAGTGTGTGTGTTGTGCCGCACAAGCAACTGAGCACTTTAAACAAATCTTAGTGCAGGTTGATCAGTAGCTGATTGGTTATTAGTACAACACAAGTGTCAAACGAAGAGCACCATCCACTGCTGACCCTCATTTATCGTTCACCATATATATATATATATATATATATATATATATATATATATATATAGTCATCTGCAAACAGGTCTATTTCGCTGTATACAGTGAGACATCCGATTGCTTTTAGCCAGGATTGAAATCCGAATGAATTGACGTCAGTCAGTGAGCTATGGGCGCTCGATAACAGGAGACAGACATTTAATGTGCGATATACCATGTGGACATACGCCAGTAACTTATATATATATATATATATATATATATATACATATTCAGATATATGTATCTGTAGAGTAACAAGATAAACAAAAAGACAAGAACAACTAGTCTTAGCCGATGCGTTTCGTCGCCCGAAAGACTAAATAAGCAACTGTCGGATTTTATTTGTTGCACGTATTTATATTCAAATGCAACCAATGACAAACAACCATAAATTGGAGGAGAAAGTTATCAAAGATAATATTCTGACTTCTAATCCTCGGTTATCTCCCTTTAACCTTCATTTTATTTTTATATTTTTTATTATTTTAAATGTACTTTTTATCACAAAATTTAGTGTGGCCTGAGCAAATTTTAAATTATTATTATGGATTATTTTTAATTGCATGCATGAGTCCCGGTAGAAATATTTATAAATAATTATTGACGAATTTTATCATTGTGATATTTTTGGATTATATCACACTCCACCCACGTCTATTGAACAGGTTAAGAGGCTCATCCCTTGTTCCCTGTTTAGGTTGTGGTTTCCGGCTTTCTCTTTTCCAATCTTCTCACTTTGCTTTTTTTTCAATTGGAGTAGATAGATCTATCTATCGCCCGGTTCACACTCCACCCACGTCTATTGAGCAGGTGAAGAGGCTCATCCCTTGTTCTCTGTTTCGGATGTGGTTTCCGGCTTTCTCTTTTCCAATCTTTTCACTATTACGTAGCCCCCTGCACATCAGGTGCTCGGGGTGATCCGATTAAAACAAAAAAATATCAAGTGTTAAGAATATAGTAACTAGGGTGTGCAAATTGGCGGAGAAAGTTAACAATGATAATGTTCTGACTTTGAATCCATGGTTATCTCTCTTTTTTTTTTTGTTTCTTTTTTTTACTACTTTTTATTACATAAAATTTAGGGAGGCGTGAGCAAATTTTCATTCCGAAAATGCGGAAAAAAGTTAAGGAACCACTGATTTGCCAAAGTTGACGCTTAGAAAGGACAGGAAAATAACGGTAAATATATAATCAAATAAAATATAATTGTACTTTATTTTGGAGGTAGAGAGAATAATGTTTATACACGAAAACGGAGATTATTCCTTCTTCTTCTTCTTCTTCTTCTTCTTCTTCTTCTTCTTCTTCTCTTCTTCTTCTATATGTTCCATGTCCTTTCAGGACGTAGGCTCTTATGGACTTCCACTTCAACATTCTTCCTCTTGGTATCTCTCCCAAACGCCGCTCCGTCATCCATTTGCTTAAGCCTTCCAAATATGTCTCGCGCTGCTTCCCCCATCTCTATTTCCTTCTATCCTTCCAGTGAGTATTAAATTCTCCAGGCCCTCTTTCTTCGTTAATTGTCCCAGGAACCTTAGCTGTCTCTTTCTGGTATTAATTTAACCTAATAGCTTCAAGTACAACTTAGAAAAGCTCATCAAAACTGGGAGGCAAGAAACAGGAAGTCTCTTCCAGTCAAACTTTGATCTTCAAAAATTTAAATGCAATGCCAATGTTTATCTTCTGTCTTCCGGATTCATGTTCTTTTTGTCCCCTTCTCTTTAATAGTAGTTTTGCTCATATTCTTTAACACTCGTTAATACTCCCACCCCTGTGCGCCTTAGTGGCTTTATTTCTTTGCTTGCGATGAAATCATTTTTAAGAATGATATAATCATACAAAAAAAATTTTGTTTCTTTTTTCACGTCTGTATATTTGATTCGGATTCGAGAAATCAGGGAGCCGATTTCGAATTCTCGTTGAATTCATTGCATTTACTTACGCTCAGATAACGTTGTGAAATCCGTCTCTTCCCTCCAGTTATGGGTTAAATAACATGACCGATTGGGTTCTATAACCTTGACTGGCAACCAGTCTACCGCAAAAAGTAATGGCAACCTACTGTAGGATAATCTTCTGCCCAGTCAGTCATGTCTCTTTCGAGACATGATCGCCGAAGCGTGTATTACGCATGGAACTCAACTGACTGATTGACTATTTGATTACTGTTAGTGTGAACTAATGGCAAATCTGCCCTTATTTAGCAAATAGTCAATTTTTCATTAGCTTTCTTTCATCGACACGATCGTGTTCTATCGAAGTCCAAGGAAGACGAATGCCTTGCGCATTCGACTTCTGACACTAAACTCGGATGCACAGATATGCTTGCAGGTGGGACAAGAAATGCTATCTGCTGCAGGAGGATCGGGATCCTTCCGGTATTTTTCTTAGCTAGCCTTGAGGCGCTGCGGGCGCTTGGCTTTGAAGTTGTTTATTTCGCTTGGAGCATAGATAAGATTGGTCGATGTTGTGTTGCTGCAGTCTAACACTCTTTAGATTTGATTTTCAAAGGCATAGCGATGTGCCAAAATTACTTATATCAGATGAATACCGGAATTTGAAAACCATTTATATTTAATTATCTACTTACGTAATCTTTCATGCATATAGACGTGCCCCATTTGTTCTAATTCTGATATGTCCATTACATACCAGATATATCGGAAAGCTCCAAGGTAATATATATATATATATATATATATATATATATATATATATATATATATATAGAGAGAGAGAGAGAGAGAGAGAGAGAGAGAGAGAGAGAGACATTCCTTCTTCTACTGGACGCTCGTGGCCTAGCAGTAGAGTCGCCGACTGTCGCCAATTCGGTCGGGTTTCGATCCTGAGTTAGGAAGCGACCGGAGTCTAAGCCGTACTGATGAGCTGTAATACAGCGAAACAGATCTGTCTGCGGATGACTATAATAATAATAATAATAATAATAATAATAATAATAATAATATATATATATATATATATAATTCGGAATACTAAAATACAAACAGTTACAAGCGTTAGTCACTTATGTATCTATGTAGTTAGGCTCCCTTTTCAAATTTCACATATTTTGATGTAACTGTTTTTTTCTGAACCAAAATTAAAATTAAAATAATAGTTGTACAAAAATGTATTACTCATTCCTAATGATTAAATGTCCTTTTAATCTTTGTTTTATATTAATCTCTTTCACAATTAAACTTAAAACATTATATCCCCTCATCTTGAACATTAAATAAAAGACATGTTTACTTTTTTGCAAGTTCATATTGCTGCTAAAATTTAAAAAAGAACGGGGTGAACGATCCACTTGTGATCGAACAGTGCATCGTTGGTTTCTAAAATTCCACAGTATGAATACAAGTCTTGAAAATCAGGACGGTAGCAGATGTAAATCTGCAATTGACGATCAGCATCTGCAAACACTAGTTAAGCAAAACCCACATCAAATTGTCAGAGAAATATCTCAGATAATGACTGTCAGGATTTCAATAATATTGATCCATCACAAGAAAATTAGCAAGGAACTCTATAACTGTGTACCATATGAGCTCAGTGAAGCCAAAGATTTTGCCGTATAGAAGTGTTCTCTGCCATGTCTGCAAAATTTGGATCGTCCATTTCGTGATCCATAGGGACTTCTGTTGGGAACGAATCCTTTTTGACAATCGCAAAAGATTGACTCAATGGTTTGATCATGGTGAAGCATCAAGCACTTTTAAAAGCACCAAATTGCACCAACAGAAGATTTTGGCAACAGTCTGAAGGTGCGCCATTGGCGTTATTCATTACGGCTTTCTGGAACCTAGCCAGAGTATCACAGCCGAGGTTTAGTGTCAGCAGTCGAACGAAATGCACATACGGTTAAGCAAAATGCAACCAGCACTGGTTAATTGACGAGGTCCAATTCTGTTTCATGACAATTCTCGGTCTCACGTTGCCACATTGCAAAAACTCACTGATTCGAGATACGAGACTTTTCCACATAAACCATATTGCTCTGTTTAATTGATGAGGTTTAATTTTGCTTCATGATAATTCTTGGTCTCCCGTTACCACATTGCAGAAGCTCACCGATCGAGATACGAGACTTTTTCACATAAACCAAATTGCTCTGTTTAATTGATGAGGTTCAATTCTGCTTCATAATTCTTGGTCTCACGTTGCCACATTTCAGAAACTAATCGATTTGAAATACAAGACTTTCCCACATAAACCACATTGATCTGTTCTAGCTCATAACGCTCATGCTGGAGAGCACAAGCACCTTTCCAAGAAGAAATTATGGTGACTGTCTGATGGTCCACCATTGGCGTTATCCATTACGGGAATCTAACCAGAGCATCACAGTTGAAGTTGGCTCTCATCAAATGGAAGAAATATGCTTTCGGTTAAGCAAAGTGTGACTGACATTGTTTAATAGACGATGTTCAATTTCGCCTCATAAAAATCCTCGGGCACATGTTGCCAGGATGACCCTGCCGAAGCATACCAACTTGGGCTACGAGACTTAGCCACATGCGCCATATTCTCCTAATCTGTCACCCAATGACTACCACTTTTTCAGGCATCCTGACAAATTTTATTTCGTGGCAAATAAGGTACAGTAACTGCATTCTAAGGTTCCTAGGAGTCCAAACCTTTGCAGTTTTATCGTGAAGACATGAATAACCATGTAACTCGATGGTAGTTATGCATAGATATTCAGCGTTCTTATTTTTACTTTTTAAATACGTTAATTCAGAAATAAAAGTTTATTCTAAACCCGAAAAACTTAATAGTTAAGATTCCTGACGCTCACACTCGCGTCCCGAGTTCAATTCCCAATGAAGTCACTTGTTGCTGTATTCTTATATTCTTCATAAAAATATTGATGTGTGGGTAGGATAATAGGCATCGGCGAAGAAAGTGAATCAGCAAGCCGAGTTCAATATCAGGGCTAGTCTGTTGCATTCACTTTCACACTAATTTAATTCGGAATTTCATGAATCTGTTTCTTCTCCAACAATTGTTTAAACAACAAGGTAGATTGGGGTCTATTGCCTTGGGTGACAACCAGCTTAAGAGAAAGAAAACTCTGAATTCCAAACTTTGGAGAAAGCAATGGGAAACTACTCCACTATCTTCCCTAATTATAAGTCTAAGGAAAAATTATCTGGGGATGCATGGTTCATCCTAAACTAATATGGCTTTTAAAAAAACATCATCATATATAGGCACACATATAGTCTCGCAGATATACGCACACACACACATACACACTCGCAAGTATAGTCGAATCTACACACACACGCCCGCGTGCATATATAATCGCCTCTACACACACACACACAAACTACTTCGAATGTTGGCACAACACGTCCTTCCTCTATTATCTGAACCAGATCAAGCCAGGCTGATAGTCCTAGAATATATACATATTTACACAAATAGGCATTTGCTAAGCTAACCAATTGTTATAAAGTCACAAGTATGGGCTTTCTAGTGAGAATTAAACTCACTACAGTAGTAACTGACCGTAATATAAAGTTTCTCAACATTGTTCTAAAATTATCCATATATTAGTAGACAGAGTAGCAAATATAATGTTTCTAAAATTATTCTAAGTTGTTCTTCACACTTTTAGTAAAATATTGTAAAAGTGGAGACACTAGCAATGATCGAGCTACACCCTCCCCAGTTGTAATTGGCTATGAGACGAGCGTGTTTGCCAATTGTAAATGGAAAAATCAACTTTCTTCTCTAAATGTGTTTCATTGTAATATATCACAAAAATATTTTTATATGTTTTGTCATTAAATAACCCACCAGAGATTGGTAATTAGTAAAAAAGTTAATCACTCAATAGCAGATTTACCACTGCTTCTTCGCAGACAGATTGTAATAGCGATATATCATGTCTCCGACTACAATTTCGTTTAAACGTTCACCTATACCACGTTTCTAAGACGAGTATCCTTGAAGTGCTTCACACACGTGATCTTGTACCAGACTTGACTTAATCCAAAAATATCAAGATTTATATAAAAACAAATACGTGATAGACGGTTAGAGTTGTGATCAGATCACTTTTCCCTTGTGATTGACTCGCGTTTGGACGCGTAGCTGGGGATCTCTGGCCAAGCAGGCTGGCGTGCTTTTACTATTTATTCGAAGCTTAGCTGTACGTGTTGATCCGTCAGTCTTGCCTCGAGGTCAGTGTATTGTCCTGAGAGTCCAGAGCAGGAGACGTAGTTTGACCGAAAGGTCTTTTGAATGGACTGGCGCCAGTGCAGGTGTCATGGCATTATACGAACCGACTGGCTGATTATATTGATTTTAGAAAATACAACTACAAAGTTCTTCCACTCTTGAATACACTAGTCGACAAAAAATGAATTTCAATAAAAACATTCTTCTCCTTCTATGTGCCTTGTCCTTTCAGGACGTAGGCGATCATGGCCTTCCACGACTCCCTATCCTTGATGGCTCTTAGCACGCTTTATGCCGTTACACCCCGCAACCCTCTTTCTGCTATCCACCTGCTCAGGCCAGTCAAGTATGTTACACGCTGTTTTCTCCTGTCTCACCTTCCATCTATCTGGTCTGTTAGTATCAGGTTCACTCAGCTCACCTTCCTCATTGCATGTCCGATGAACTTCAGCTATCTCTTCCTAATGCTCAGTATAAATTTCCTTTTCGTTTCCATACTTTCCAAAACCTCATCATTGCTCACATGCTAGATGCATAATATTCGCAGCATCCTTCTGTAGAACCATATTTCAATTGCTTCAAGTTTTTTTCATCTTTAGTGATATTGTTCAGCATTCACGACCATATTGAAGAACTGACATCACATAACAATCCAGTACTCTCTTCTTTGTTTCTAGTAAAATTGTCATGTTTCTTTATACTTTACTCAGCTCCTGGAATGCATCCTTGTGCTTTTGGATCTCAGAAACATAAATGTATAGAAACTGCTGTGATCACAAAATGAGGGATCAGTTTATATATTGATTTTAATATGGAACTGATCCCCCAATTTATATCCAGTATGCTTCTGCATAACCACATTTCAGTTGCTTCAAGTTTTTCTTTATTTTTGATGATATTGTCCAGCATTCACTGCCATATTGAAGTACTGACATCACATAGGAATCCAGTACTCTCTTCTTTGTTTCTAGTGAAATTTTTCTGTCTCTTAATACTATACTCAGCTTCTGGAATGCGTCATTCCCCATGCCAATTCGCCTTCGGATCTCAGTGTCGCACTTTCCGTCTTCTGTTAGAACACTTCCAAGGTATTTAAAAGTTTGTACTTGCTTTGCTTAATTCTAGTATCCCTAAACTGTATTTGGCATTTTTGGCTTCTCTTTTTGCTGATGACCACGCATTCGTTTTTTGTTTTTTTGCAGTTTATTTGTTGTCCTTTCTGGTCACTCTCTTCAGCTACCTTCTGTAGTTTCTTTTATCAGCACTGTATTATCTGCGAACCTAATGCTGTTCAAATTGTGGCCTCCGAGAACAAATAATGACATAACATCTAGGGTCCTCAAAATAGTCTCGCTTTTGAATAGATCCGGTAAAAAATACATCCTTGACTTACGCCCTTTTCTATCTTTGTATATCTGCTGAATTCTTTAACTGTCCGTATGAAGGTGGTTTGTTACCAGTAGAGATTCTTGATTACTATTATGTCTTTCCAAATATGTCGAGGCTGCTGAGCATCTCCATCAATTCTTCGTGGCGTATTTTGTCGAACATCTTTGCATAATCTATAAAACATAGGTAAAATTCCTTCTTCCTTTATATTGCCTTTTCGGAGAACATCCTAATCATAAATATGGCGTTCCTTGTTCCAGTGTCTTTGACGAACCCACACAGTTCTTGTCCTATCTCTGGCCTGCTTCTGCTTCTCGCTCTATTCATCAGAATACGAACGATCAGTTTTGTAATGTGGCTCATTAAGCTGATTGCTCGGTGAAGTTCGCACTCGTATGCACTTGGATTCTTAGGCAGTGCTATGAAAATCGACTTGCTCAAGTCATCTGGTATTACACCACTATTATAAATTTCATTTATTATTTCTGTAATTTTCTCTACGCCGAATTCTTCCAGGGCTATCAGTAACTCTATTAGAATACCGTATGGTCCAGGTGCTTTGTTTCTATTCAGTCTGACCATTGCAGCTTCAACTTTGGGCTTTAATATTTCCGGTCGGTCTTCATCTATGTGTATTGTCGGTTGCTCTCTCTTGTCGTGGAAAAGAATTTTTACATATTCTTCCCATCGCTGGAGTATTTCCTCTTTCTCCAATATGAACGTTCCATCCTTGGATTTTATACATCCTGTTGAGGAGCAGGTTTTTTTTGTCCTGTCAGTTCTCTTATTTCTTTATGGATGTCTGCTTTACTAGACCTGCCCAATCTCTCTACTTCTGTATATTTGTCGTTGAGCCATTCCTCTTTAGCCTGTCTACATTTGTTCCTTATTTACTTGTGTAGTTTCCTGTATTCCATTCCATGTCTTGGCATCATTTTCTGTCTCTTTTGCATCATGTCAAGAATCTCTTCAGTCATCCACTCGTTTTTGTTCTTCTGCGTCTGATCTCCTTTGGGGTAATGTTGTTTGCTGATGTCACTATCACTTCCTTTAGTGAGTCCTACTTCGAGTAATGCATCGAAATAAGACAAGATAACGTACTAGTTCATGATTTCGATACAACTGTGTGTCCAGCACCACCAAAAAATGCAATACTCCTTTGTATCCACCTCCAACCCAATAATATCAATACACCTGTGAGTCCACCATCATCCAAAAACTTCACTGTAATATTGATAACTTTGCTTGCTCATTCATTGGTTAATAAGTTTGTACCTGCATTAAACCCTGTAATTACCTCAGATAATTAATGAACAAATTTATTTTTATTGCAAGGAAAGACTGAATAAAAAGTTATATGATAGATTCAGTTTAGTTTTAGTGAGAAAAAAGAATCCATATTAATAAGAAAGAAAAAATGTTTAGTTTGGTTGTTTTTATTTAAAGAGATATCAACACTATGAAATATTGAAATCTTAATATAAAATTCACACTTTATAATTAATTCAAGGGATTTCATTTTTAAATTGTAATTATTTAGCTGATTAAGTTTTAGTTACTTTGCTGATTTTTTTTTTTTTTGATAATATTACAAAATCAAAAAGGTGTGAAAACTTGTTTCGCCTTACAAGAAATGAGATAAACCATAGTAAATTGCTTGCATCTTTTTAATTTTTGCTCAGGTAAAACTTCATCATTTATTATGAAAATGTATTATTGGTAAATCTACTGTAAAATATATTACTCGTCATTTTACTATACGGCTTACTGACACATCACGTTGAAAGACTGTATGATCACACAATTTTATGCAACGTTGATCTTACTTAGTATCTAGATAAGTGATAACTTGGGAATACCAGGTGCTATAACTTTGGATGAACGAGTAAGGTAATAGATAATGACTCAAAATTGTTTATCAGGGAGCCAAGTTCCAATTTCGATTGGGTTCATTATATTCCCTTACACGCAAGTATCCTTAGAAAAGGTATAAATTTATCTTTATAAATTTTTCTTCACTCCCAGAAATGAGTTAAAATTAAGATTTTTATAACTAAATGATAATTATACCACCCAAAAACATTGTTATACGATCTAAATTTTTGTGCCTTTAAATAACCTGCAAAGGGTTGCTAATCTGGGAAAAACTAATCAAACAAGAACCAAATTATTTTGCTATAAAATGTATTGCTGGTCATCAAAATATAAATATATATTGTTGGTAATGTTACTATAAACTGTATTTTAATACTTTCATAGTGTTTTGTTTGTGGGTCCACTATTTGCCCATAGCTGGTCTCCTAACAGGTACAACCACAGCGCAGAAGAGAAAGCTTGAGAAAAACAACAATTTCGAGGTGATTCTACGGTACTCAAAACAGTCAATCTCCCAATCAGGAACCTTGCTGCCGGATGTAAGAGGACAAGCAGATAAAGGCATATTAATTAAATAGAACCAACACAGAATAATAGATAAACATATATGTACACATTATGACAGTTAACTAATTAAATAGATAGATAGATAGATAGATAGATAGATAGATAGATAGATAGCGAATGAACTACGATAGATAGATAGATAGATAGATAGATAGATAGATAGATAGATAGATAGATAGATAGATAGATGAATGAAATAAGATAGATAGATAGATAGATAGATAGATAGATAGATAGATAGATAGATAATGAATAAACTGATAGATAGATAGATAGATAGATAGATAGATAGATAGATAATGAATAAACTGATAGATAGATAGATAGATAGATAAAGATAGATAGATAGATAGATAGATAGATAGATAATGAATGAACTAAGATAGATAGATAGATAGATAGATAGATAGATAGATAGATAGATAGATTCATCCTCACTAAATATGTATCAGCAATACAAGTAACTATAAAAGAAAAAGGAAATTATTGAAACTTTAGGGAACCAGAAAAAAGGACTAAAGAAAACATAAATGAAAGAAAGTTCGACCGAAAAGTAATACAGATAAAGAAGGAAGATAGAACAAGAAAAGTAAATAATTTTTTTTCATCTTCACGGCTACCTTCACCACCATCATCATTCTGTATAAACAATAATCTCAGTAAGGACACAAGCAAGGAAAGTGAAACCTGAGGGTTGAATGGGTAAAATCTGGTTTAGCTCCATCGTCCAGGGGGCGACAATCATCTCTATAAAAAAAAAAAAAAGAAACAAATAAAAAAGCCAGAAAAGAAAAAAAAGCGTTGTCCAATCGGACGAGAATCTTTTGTTAGATCGAGTGCCTTTTAGCTGCGATGTCATGTCGGCTCATTTCCAACCGATGCAACATCATACCCGGGTGGTGTTTTTCAATTCACATCAATTGCCCTTGGAAAAGACAAGCAACTTGTGCCATGAAATCTTTCCAAGCGAAATGAAAGTTTGCGAGAGGAAGTAGAAAAATCACACCGGAATACACAGCATGGCTATTTGGTGTTAGCAGATATTCACTTTAAATGAGATTGCATCTAAGCAGTATCTATCTATCTATCTATCTATCTATCTATCTATCTATCTATCTATCTATCTATCTATCTATCCCATCTTTTCAATCTTTTCATCTATCTATCTATCTATCTATCTATCTATCTATCTATCTATCTATCTATCCCTACCCTCAATCTTTTCATATCTATCTATCTATCTATCTATCTATCTATCTATCTATCTATCTATCTATCTATCCCTTACCTAATCTTTTCATATCTATCTATCTATCTATCTATCTATCTATCTATCTATCTATCCTTCCCAATCTTTTCATATATCTATCTATCTATCTATCTATCTATCTATCTATCTATCTATCTATCTATCCTTCCCAATCTTTTCATATCTATCTAGCTAGGTAGCTAGCTAGCTATCTATCTACCCTTCCCAATCTTTTCATATCTATCTATCTATCTTACTCTATCTCAGTCTATCGAAATCTATTCATCTCAATCTCTCTCTCTCTATATATATATATACATATATACATATACAAATGTGTGTGTGTGTGTGTGTGTGTGTGTGTGTGTGTGTGTGTGTGTGTGTGGTCACATTTATGTATAAATCTGTTTAAATGTTCATGGCGGTTTATCTGTTCAATATTAATCACTCTCTCTCTCTCTATATATATATATATAGATAGATATAGTTCCGTTCAGACACACACACACACACACACATATATATGTACATGAACATAATTATATATATATATATATATATATATATATATATATATATATATTACATATATATTTCATATATATATATGTGTACATAGATATATATATATATATATATAGAGAGAGAGAGAGAGAGAGAGAGCTATGTTCATATAAAGGAATCAGATGGATAGATGATTATAATCAGAATGAGATCAGTATATATATATAGGCACCGCGATGGTAACAAAAATGGCGCCTACATACGCAACATTCACCCTAGCCTATCTAGAAGAAAACTTATACACCCAAATAGGGCATAAATATGGGGAAAATATAAAAATAGATACAAAATCGTGGAAAAGATTCCTGGATGACTGTTTCATCCTTTGGAAACCATCATGGGGAGATATTAACGAACTGCACAACACACTCCAACAACTACACCCCAAAATTAAGTTCACACTAGAATATAGTTATAAAGAATTAGCTTTTCTAGACATACTAATATAAAACGAGATCAACCACATCATCACAGACATTTACCACAAACCCACAGTCACCCAACAATACCTCCACTTCAAGAGTCACCATCCAAAAAGTTGCCTAAAATCCGTCCCCTATTCCCTAGCACGACGAATTTGCACGATAGTGAGTGACGAAACCCTACGCAAAATACGCCTAGAGGAATTACGAAAAACATTAAAAATAGGAGGCTATCCCAGACCACTAATAGACAAGGGTTTCCAACTAGCAAAAATATACCATTAGAATCCCTCCTGAACACGAAAAAACAATAGGAAAAAATAGAAAAAAACGAAAACATACGAGCATAGGTTTCCACGCACAACAAAAACAATCCGGAATTATTCACTAGAATTAAAACCCACATAGAATTACTCAACAACAATGAAAAAATAAAAGAAATCTTAGGGACAACCAAAATAATCAATAGCCCCAAAATTTAAAAGACATCCTCGCCTCACACAACACACAATACAGGGGGTCACAAAATGCAACAAAAAAAGATGTGGAGTTGGCAAAATAATAATAGAAGGAAAATATTTCCAGTTCAAAAACGCAACTAAATTCGAAATAAAATTGGA
Source organism: Ascarosepion bandense (assembly GCA_037127315.1). Classification (NCBI taxonomy): domain Eukaryota; kingdom Metazoa; phylum Mollusca; class Cephalopoda; order Sepiida; family Sepiidae; genus Ascarosepion; species Ascarosepion bandense. The sequence continues at coordinate 358,865 of JBBBDQ010000742.1, read as the reverse complement.
TCTAAGCTGCAACTCGAAAAATGTAATTTACGCTCTAAAATGCGACAGATGCACAAAAATATACATAGGAGCAACACAATGCTTAAATCATCATATCTCACTTCATAAGAGCAATATCAGATTATCATATAACAGCAAATTATATGTCTCTAAACATCTACATGAATGCAGTGACGGCATCTTTTACGTCAAACCACTTTATCAAAATATTAATTATGAGATTTTATTAATGCAGGAAGAAAGATTCATAAAACAATACAAACTTTCGCTCAACAAAACAACATAAAAAACAAACACACTGAAAAACATACAGAAACACGCATACTTATGCCCATAGATAGACAAAAAATACACACACCAAAAGCAAATCCAATTCATACTAAATAAATAAATAAATAATACCCACACACGCAAACAGACACATAGAGACACACACACTCACAGAACACGATCCAACTAACGCACACACCGAAAAACACGCAGAAACACGCATGCATATACACACAATAAAAAACACGCATACATATACACACAATAAATAAAAAACACCCACACACACAGACATAAATAAAAGAGGCCTTCACAAACACACACACACACACACACTAATACAAAGACACAAATATCACCAAACCAAAGATAATAAAGAGGCACCAGAATGCCTTAAGAAAACATTTGACTCTTTCATCTGTTTATTTATTTACTGGTTAACCCAGAGAACAGAGACGATTCAAACATACCAGCATTGAACTCACATTATTCTGATTTATTTTATTTTTTTTTTACTGTTCTTATTTATTTTTCACATACTTCCTATTAACTTTAAACAGAATGATCAGATATTCAGAGATACCCAAACATAATACCACGAATTTGTTCGCCTGAAGAGAGTCAAATTTAGACTCGAAACACGTGTAGCGCAAATCATGAACAATTAATACTTTATAACTTCTATAAATGCCAAAACAATAAACATAAGAAAATTTTCACGGTTTCTCACAATTTTATTTTATATATATATATATATATATATATATATATATATATAGAGAGAGAGAGAGAGAGAGAGAGAGAGAGCACTCTTTATAAAAGTAAATGCATGAACAAAAAGGTAAATAAACCTACGAGTTCAACAACTTAGTTACAATATATATATATATATATATATATATATATATATAATTCTGATCAACAACATCTATCCATCCGATACTATTTAGCAACGTTCTATTATCACGTTCTATTCATTGTGTATCGGTGTTCTTTATATTTGTCTATCTCATATCTATACGTCTATTTATATATATATATATATATATATATATATATATATATATAATTCTATCTATTAATTATTTATCTATCTATCAATCCAGTTAATCATATCTCTCTCTCTCTCTATATATATATATATATATGCATATATATATATATATATATATATATATATACCTATTCACATCTATATAATAAAGTCTTTCCATATGCATGTATGTAATTGTCTCATTCTTTCTCTATCTCTCACTATATATATATATAAATATATAATTCTACTCATATCTATCTATCACAATCCAGTTTTTTCTTCTCTATCTAAGTAAAAATCGTATGGGTGTTAACAAAACAGTGATCGATGTAATAGCAGAGGTATTAAATATATATTAATATAAATAGTATCACGAAATCTATTATTATTTATAATTCTTGCAATCTAAAAGAATTTTCTGGCTTGAAATAACCTGCAAATGGTTAAAAGCCGCAAAACAATCGATCAAATCATTATTAATTAATTTTTAAATCCGTTACTTTAATTTAATTTTAATTTATTATTTTAATTTATTATTTTTTGATTTCTAAATTTATTATATTTCCATATTATATTTTAATATTACTATTTTAAAATATTTTTTGAATTTATATAAAACATTTTTATTGATCATTTTTTTAATTATTTTTAATAATGTTTTTATAATATTCTCTGCCGCCATTTCCTTTGGCTTAATTTTCTTCCATTTACGGAAATTTATATTTTTATTCTATATATATATGTAATTATTTGACTGCAGAAATCAATTATGCTAATATATATATATATATATATATATATATAAAAGCAAATAGGTAAGGAGGTAAAAACGGCTTTCAACCATGAAACTCAGAACCGTGCCTAAAATGTAGGATATATATATATATATATATATATATATATATATATCAGCATGCAGTGTGGGTATAGAAGAATCCAAAGGAGTATCCTGTACATACAGTGGTAGGATAACTCTCTATGAGAGCTCTAAACATATATGCATATAAATACATATAGAGCAACTATAAGAAAAATTAAGGCAGACACGTTATCTCATGTTGAATCGGAAATATAGGTATATCTCAGGCGAACCATCATCAGCTTCCGTCTTTATTTAACAAAGGATTTTACACAAATGAGATTCACAAAAACCTAAAAAACGAATGGGAATAACAGTCGCTATTATAATAACGACCTTCATTTCCATTCATTTTTTTTAGGTTTTTGTGAATCTCATTTGTGTACAATCCTTTGTTAAATAAAGACAGAAGATGGTGATGGTTCGCCTGAAACAGGCCTATACTTCCGATTCACCATAAGATAACGTCTGCCTTAATTTTTCTTTTATATATATATATATATATATATATATATATATATATTTCTTTAGATATGTTAGACTTATCACTGACATTGAATGCTTTCAAGTAAGTACCGCACATATATAATATATAAATAACCTAATATATATAACGAATTGCATACATATATATATATATATATATATATATATATACATTTCACACACACACACACACACACACACATATATATATATATATATAATTATATATATATATATATATATATATATATGGCAGATTAAATAAATTGCAAACAATATGTTTGCTTATTTTTAATAAAATCCGTTCGTACTCACGGATAATCTTTCGCGTATTTCAAACAAAAGATGTCAGAAATGAGTTGTAACGTTGACAGATGTTATTTTCATTCATTTCTTAACGTACCCAAGTACTTTCAACCTCTTTCCGAAGTCATCTTCAGGGGTGTAAGCAAGCTACAGATTCTCGAGGCAATATCCATTAAAACACTTAAGCCGTCAATTAATAGAATCAGCAATGAATACTGTAGTAATGTTGTAAATTGTTTGTAAAAAGAACAGGTTTTTCATGCTTTAACATGTGCATGACTATGACATTACAACATCTAAAGAAATTCCATTCTGGATAATTTTCACGTTCTAATAAAAACTAGCAATTTGTCAACCGTTATATTCGAAGCAGGAAAAAATGTACAGTAATTTTTAGCAACAAAGTTTTCCGGTTACATTTGTTACCATAATTCACACTCCTGAAGATGACCTCGAAGAGGTTGAAAGTACTTGTGTAACTGAAGAAATGAATGAAAATAACATCTGTCAACGTTACAGCTCATTTCTGACATTTTTGATTGTAATACGCGAAAGATTATCCGTGAATATGAACGGATTTAATTTAAAAATCTGCAATTTATTTAATCTGACATGTTTTAAAAAAATTTGCGACCCAAATATATATATATATATATATATATATATATATATATATATATATATATAAATTACATTAAAAAAGGATTAATTCAATGATGTTGGATATATATATATATATATAAGATTAATATATATATATAAGATTAATATGCTATAATATCACTACAAAAAAGCCATTTTGTTTCGACACTAACAGTGTCTTATTAAGGGATGATGTTGATTTCAAGTTGAAGCGTTTTAAAAGGTTCAAAACTAGCCAAACGCTCTTAGTCAGAAGTCTCCCTGATTAAGAAGGTTTGGCTAGTTTTTGTTATGATATTATAACATATTTATGTCATAAATTGTAAATAAATATTGTTCGCTCTGCTTTCTATTAAGCACTTTTTTAAGAATTGTGGTGTTTTTTTTTTTGTTTTTTTTATGGATACGGAATTTTATTCCACCCATACCTACCCTATACTTGGTTATATATATATATATATATATATATATATATATATATATGTGTGTGTGTGTGTGTGTGTGTGTGTGTGTGTGTGTGTGTGTGTGTGTGTGTACATGTTCTAAAACACAATTTATAATAAATATTCACAGCTCTATACATCATATATCGAGCACTGTTTTAAATTAATGTTTTGGACGGGAAAAATTTATTTTCTTTTCTCTCCTCATTCTATACTCACTCGGATATATATATATATATATATATATATATATATATATATATATATATATATATGAAGTTGAAGTATAAAGAGGCAATCAAATTTCGCGTGTCAGTGTAATAAAATGTTTTGACCAACGAAAGGTGACCGAAGAACTTAACTTGCTAGTGTGAAAAAACACAACAAACACGCACGCATATGTATTTTCTGACCTGCACACCACTTATATATACATGATACTTTTGCCATCAGAAAAGCAAACGGATCTCGATATTAAAAGTCACAAGTTTATTCGCCTGAAGAGTGTCAACCATAAACTCGAAACACGTGTAGCGACACAAATACCATTGTGGACACTTAATATATCATACAAAACGCAAGTAATTATTTATAATAACAAGAAATTTATACCTTAAACAAAACGTTAACGGCTTCTCGCACTTTTGTCTTATATATATATATATATATATATATATATATATATATATATATATATATGTGTGTGTGTGTGTGTGTGTGTGTGTGTGTGTGTGTGTGTGTGTGTGTGTGTGTTAGTTCATATACGTCTATCCCATTTTATTCGGTGGTCTTTTGGGCACTTCGACGTGGTGTAATAGTTAGCAAAGCTGATTTCGCTAGAACGGATTTCGGTTGAGAAGGGGTTCGATCCTTCATTGTTACCCCATGCCTTCGGCACTGTACCAAATCTCAGTGGCGATGAGAATGTCAACTATTCTTTGTTTTCATATTGATCAATCTATCTATTTTAATCTCATCATATCGATCTATACATATATATATATATATATATATATATATATATGTGTGTGTGTGTGTGCATTGATTAGCTACTTTTTACACTGTGCATATATGCACATCTCTTTTTGCTCGGACGTTTATTACTTTTTTTAAATTTTTTTTCTTTCTTTACATCAAGCCACTGATCAGTGTTTCTAAAATTTTTATTTCTGTATTCTGCTCCATGTATGTGTTCTTCTTCCCTGTCCTCGTTTACTCCCGTTACTGTTTTGTAAATACTCCTCCTACTCTTTTTATCCTTATCCTATCACCATTCCAATTTTTCTCCCTATGATTCTCCTGCCCTTCGTCGCTTACAACCTCCTAACAATTTATATACATCCTCCCCTTCCTGACACTCTCCATCCCCTACTTTCAGCTTATACTCACCTTTCTTATATTCCGAAATGTATACACACCTTTCTCTTCCTTCCTCTTTTCGCCTCCTACTTTAGCTCCTCCCGCTGTTCTCAAATTCATACTCCTCTTCCTTCTCTTCTTTACCTCCTCTTTATATGTACATATTGCACTTCAGCTCCTACCACCTCTGGTATATTCTAGCATTTATACAATTTCCTTTCCCTTCTTCTCACCGCCAACTACATGTCAATCTCTTACCACCCCTCTTATTTCCCTACATTTATACGCAACATCTTCTTTGTAATACTATCCACCTCCTACCTCTCTTCAACTACTCCCTCCATTTTTAGCTTCATACATATTTCCTCTTCCTTCACCTTCCAACCTACACTCGCTTAGCTCCTCCCACCGTTATCCTTCTACATTTTTATTATTCGTCCTTTTCTTCCAGTTCCCTTTTAAGCCCCTACTTACATATCTTCCTCCCATTTAGTTCTATACAAATCCTTCTCTTCTCACTCCCTCATCCTCCTACCTTCTCTCCCACTTTATTCTACCTTGACATCTCCCAGTCTGCTCACCATACACTCTCCCTTCCGTTATCGCCTCCCTTTCTTGTTCATCCTCTGTTCCCACCCTCTCCTCTACCTTTATTTCAAATCATCCCATCACTCTCATTCATTTGTCTTTCTCTCATTCGCCCTAGCTCTCTCTCTCTCTCTCTCTCTCTCTCTCTCTCTCAAATCTTTACCTTCTTCCACATTTTTTCCTACTCTTACATCTACTCTCACTCTCCTCTTACTTATGGTCATTCCTACCATTCTTTCATACCCTCCTCCTTACGTTTTCCTGTCAATCATTACCTTCTTTTTTCAGCCTTTTCACCCTACGTGTTTTTCGTTCTCCTTTTACCACTCCCTCTAATCTTCATATTTTCCCCCTCTTCCCATTCTTATTTTAACCCTCCTACTTATGCGTTATCTTTCATTTACTACTCCCTTCACCCCTTTTTGCATATACTTTATCCTAACATTCAGAATCTTTCCTCTGGTTTTCTCCCCTTCCTCCACCTCTTCCTGTTTCGCTATCTTTTCTTCTTACTGATACTCTCATTCTCTCTCTCTCTCTCTCTTTATGTATATTTTTTCTCTTCTTGTTCTGCTCATCGTTATTCGTACGTTTGAGCTTCAAATAGACATGCTGAAATGGCTATTTTTTTAAGAAAAATCCTCATGCCAACCGCTGCTTTTTATTTAATATGCAGAAAATTTCATCCCAATCCTTATTTTTTTCTAGAACAGAGCATTTCATCACTAGAAAAAAAAAAAAGAAACAGAAAAATAATAAAAAATAATCTTATTAAAATTCATTCTTCTGGATGTTCGTTGTGGTGCAGTGGATATCGACTCGGAACGATAAATCGGTGGAGCCGATTTCGAATTCCAGCTGAATTCCCTGCATTAACTTACGCACAAATATCCTTGAAAAGGTATTAATCCGTCTCTTCCCTCCAGTTATGGGTTAAATAACAAGACAGATTGGGTTTGACAGCCTTGGTACTGGCTGGCAACCCGTTTACCCCAGAAAGCAATGGCAACCTACTGCGGGATAATCTTCTGCCCAGTCAGTCATGTCTCTTTCGAGACATGATCGCCCAAGCGTGTATCACGTATGGCACTTGACTGACTTTTTCTTTTATATTCCGTGCCTCTTCAGGACATAGGTGATCATGGCCCTTAACATCTTCCTATTCTTTTTTAGCCCTTTCATATTTTTTCTCTTGGTATTTCCTCTAAACCCTCTTCTATCCGTTTGCTTAAACTCATCAAGTATGCCACGCATTGTTTTCCCTTGTCTCTATCTCTCTCTATCCGCCCTGGGAGTATTAGATTTTCTAAGATCTCCTTCCTCATTACGTGTCCAAGAAACTTCAGCTGTCGCATTTTCATGCTAAGCATGTTTCTTTTTCGTTTCCATTCTCCCCAAAACGTCGTCGTTGCTCACATGTTCGCCTTATGGTATACTCAGCATCTCTCTGTAGAACCACATTTCTATTGCATCGGGTCTTTCCTTCATCTTTGAGGAGATTGTCCAGTATTCTCTGTCATATAAAAGGACAGCCATCACGTAACAGTCAAGTACTCTATTCTTTGTTTCCAAAGCCAAAATGGTAGAAAATGAGAGAGAAAAACCTTTGTTAGATTAATTTTAGAAGTAGGAGCACGAATCGTTTCGCAGCCTACCTAGAAAATTAGCATTCGATGGCTATGTTTTAATCTTGACCCGAACGCCAGTTATTAGCATCGTCTTGTCCCTCTGATCTTCTACGAACTTCATTTGTTCTTATTTGTTTGTTTGTTTGTTTGTTTGTTTGTTTGTTTGTTTGTTTTTCTCGGAATGTAATTTTAAGGTACCGTGGCTCGTGAGTTAAAAGAGTTTTATGCTAATGCATTTATGCGAATTGTAAAACTCAGATTGGGATAACAAAGACTAATTCCCAGATTGGAAAAATTTATAAATAAGAATGAAGAATTTATTTTTTATGATTGACAATAAAAGAGTTTTTCTATTTATATTCGAATCGTTGTTGTTGTTATCACAACGTTTCGACATTCTGGCCTTCATCAGGTGCTTATTGTTCTGAGTAACATACAAGGAATTCTAACTGAACACTTTATTTAATCCACGGAGATAAACTGCTCTCGTTCTACTGTCCATGTCCAGGGATGTCTCATGTAACTCTTATTTTTTCCTACTGTTCAGTTATTGCTCGCCCTGTTTTCACTATGAAAGATGAAGAAAGGGTATGGGAAATTAACTTCTTACTTCTAACTCTGTTTTATTTGCCGCAAGGGTCTGTGGAAATATATGAACAGCAACCAGGCAAGGAAGCCGCGCTCAATATCTTAGGAAAGTCGAAATTTAATAAAACAAACTGTGGAAAAACCTATCATAAGGAAACAGCCGCGCACATGCACGCACGCGCACACGCACACAAACACATATACACCAAACACGTTAAAAGCAATTATACATTCTTAAACATTCAAACACAAGAGATATGGAAAAAAAACTATTGCTGCCTTTCCAGTAGAGACACGGGGAGAGAGAGAGAACAGGGAGAGAGAGAGACCAGTTAGGTAATGGTTAGCGGCTCGAAACAAAAAATTGGCGAACCGATTTCGAATTTCAGTTGAGTCCATTGCGTTTACATTCGAACAAATACCTTCGGCACACAATTTGCTCAGTTTACTTGTATCCAGTTTTCGGAAAAATGTAGATGGTACTGTAAAATAAGGTAGACTGATTTTTCACTTTTTTTAAAAAATCAATATTGTACTCGATGTAAAAGCTGTATTATCAAGTATTGATACTAAAACTTATATTCATAGTGTTGTGGATTCTTTATTTGGTACGATATTTTTGGGCAGCATGGATTTTTGACCATGAAGTGTATTTGCGCTTAGAGACACAGACGTTTAAAATCTGAAGGCATGGATTTTGTTAAAATATCTCCTGCCCCAGATAGATTTTGTACAGATAGATTTTGTAAGACGGAAGTAACGTCAAGTTGACGGTTAGAAAATTTTTAGTTGTAATCTCAGAGTTTGGTTTTGGATAGTCTGATTTCACCCGTCGAGGTGGATGGGTGTCTTAAATCGGGATTTCCCCGATGTGGGGATGTTTCTGTATGCCTGGGTACTGACAATTCTGACCAAAAGAACCTATTCCTACTCCACGGAGTGTTTGAAAAAAAGAAAATAAAATTTGTATTTATTTCTGAGATGAGATGAGCAATTTTTCAATAATCTTGGAATTATTTCGAACTTTTGTTCTTGGCTGATATAGGTTGATAACGTTTCGACTAAGTACCCTCTGGTCATCATCAAGTGTCCGTAGATTGGCTAATGTGAATTCTCTCGTAGATTAATGCGAAATATCCCGTGAAATCAATTTTTGTTCTTTCATGTTGGATACTAGGTCCAAGGATCGAACTCAGGACCACAAGATGATACTAACACATATATAACCAACTACTATATCCACTACGCGACAGAAGAACTTTAGTGGTGTTTTCTTGGAGCCTTTTATATTCAGTGTTGGATGGATGTTGACAACTAGATTATGTTGATATTTACATCAGCCAATCTATGATAACCAGAAGGTATTTGGTCGAAACGTTGTATCTATCATAACACCTATATCAACCAAGATGAGAACAAAAGTTCTAAATAATTCGAAGATTATATTTGTATATTTTATTTACATTTGGGTCTGGTCCTATTGTTTTCGACAGAGGCGTTTGTTGCAGTTTATTGTTCATGTTACAAGGAAAAAAGAGTAGGACGAAAGCGACAAAGAAGACGAAGAAGAAGATAATGAAATGGGATTGTGAAATTGATTTACAGAGAAAATCGGGTTTAGTGTTTTCCGATGAAGAGAAATTCGGTCCCGGTGAGGATCAAGTTGAAAGTGGTCTCCGACCAAAACTATTCATGAAATAAGATCTGAGAAGTTTAATCGCCGCCCCAGAAATTTTAATCACCGCTGAAAGTGTTGAAATTTAATCGTCCCCCAGCTATTCTCCTCGGGGTTCTTGACAAAATACAACGGAGAATCTGTAATGTGATCGATACTGACTTGGCAGCCCGGCTACAGTCACTCTCTCACCGGCGTGATGTAGCTTCTCTGTGCCTCTTCTATAAATATTTTCACGGCTTCTGCTCCGATGAACTTAGATCACTGGTTCCCCCTAGGTATGAATTTGCATGAGATACTAGATTAGCAACTAGGTCCCAGCCTTTTACAATGAAACAGATAAAATGTAACCGCAATTTCTACTCTAACAACTCCTTTTCTTGCACTTCCTGCCTGTGAAATTCCCTTCCATATAGTTGCTTTCCCGACAGCTACAATCTCCAGGAAGTTAAATGTAAGGTCAATAGACACTTCTTATCACACTAACTTTCAAGCACTCTTCCCATCCATCCCACTCCCATCCTCGGTATCCTCATCTGTCTATCACCCTCCTCCCGACATTTCCTATAACTAACCACTCTTTCTCATCACTTTCCCCTATGTAACCCTCTGCGCAACACTCGCAGTAGAATGCCTTGCTTAGGATGAAATGATTTTTTTAAAAAGTAGTAGTTTTGAGGGGTAGTGCTCGTGGTCGCGGTCGTAGTGAAGGCCACGACATTATGCAGAGTAAATTTCCGTCGTCGTCCTCGAGGATGGTAGTCCGATTTTGTGGTTACCACATTCGTCCGAATTCCCAGCGATTTAATTTTCGTTCGCATGGTTGCAACATCCGTCATTTTAGCAGCATTCGTCCAGTCATCTTTCGTCGCATCGGGGTCTCAGAAGAAATATATACCCAAGACAGTGTTATATAATAATAGCTTTTACCAATATCTGAGCATTTAGATTTAAATATCGTCTGAAACATGTACAGAAATACCTAATTTTCGCTGTTTTTTTTACTTACAAACTACTCGGTACAACATTTTCGGACTCGAGTTAATGGCAGTGTATTGTGCCATCCGACACTTCCGACATTTTTTTGGAAGATAAGTCTTTTCACGTACTCACTTAACACTCTGCGAAATCAGTTGCACAGGGTTTTATAACCGGTTGGGTTAGCAGATTTTGTGTGCCCGTTACCATCACCAGGGACAGAGAAACACAATTTAAATCCTCACTTTTCGCTTCTCTAACCAACCTGCTTTGTACAACCAGAATTCCTATATCTGCTTACTATTGTGAAGCTAACATCATCATCATTTATCCATCACACCCAATGGTGCATAGGGCAGCAACGTTTTGTTGCTGTTTCTGTAACAAACTGATTTTTTACGGGGCAGGGTTGTTAGCCCTGCGCCCAACCACCAAGCCTGGAGGACCGGTAGACCATTCTTGGTCCTTACGTTTACAGCACCTAGTATTCCCAAATGGTCACCCATTTTAGCACTGACCAGGCTCGATGCTGCTTAACTTCGGTGATCGGACGGGTACCGGTGCAGTCAACACGATATATTCTGAAGCTAACAGCACCATAGAACGATTTCATTGTTCTCTGAAGGAATCCCTCAAAACAGCATCGAACTATATTCTTGGCTTCAAAATATTCTATTTATATTTTTGGCTTAGAAAGGTTGTAAAATCTGATTCACCATTCTACAGCCAAACTTTTATATGACACACCTTTACGACTATTTGGAAAGTTAATAATTTAACCAAATGAACTACTTTTGGATCCTGCTTTATTTGTAGATATGTTGAGATATGAGATGTCACAAGTAAAATCTACACCTCTTAAGCAATCAACCCATGTATCATACGTGCCACAATCCCTCAAAAACTTCGTGCTAGGAAATGACAATGCAAAGAAACATCAATTACAACCAGCTTACAGAGAACATTACAAACGTATCCAGAAACATTTCACAGTTGTAATTAATAATAGACAAGAGAATATATCCATTAACCGACTAAAACCGGCATATTGAGAAAATATTGGCAATGATTCATTAAAAACCACCGATCAGGCACAAGCTAGAACTTCAAAGAACAGCCGCCATATTAGATACTCTCAGAAACTATTATTTTTAGCTGACGTTATGAAAATTCCCTTTCTTGAGATTGTTGTAAAATGATCTCACTTGAAAAGTGTACAGTAGTGCCCTGGAGCATAATAGTAGCAATATCAGCTCTTAAACATAATATCAGCAGCAGCTTTCGAATATGAGAACACATGAACCCTAAGGTAACTCTCTCTCTCTCTCTCTTGTCTCTCTCTCTTTCTTTCTCCCCCTCTCTCTCTCTTTTTCTTTTCCGGGTTTCATCTTTCGAGCAGGTGACATGTACCTTACACGCTGAAGTTAAAAGAGGTGTGAATGCATCAGAATAAAAACACATCAACACGGTAAGTCCCGCTCAAACAGATTTATGAGAATTTCGTTGTGTATGCAACTTACTTCTAACAAAACAAACTCTTGATTTAAATATTCCTTTTGCTAAATTGTGTTTTAATAAATGTTAACTTGCATTATAAATCAATTGGTCTGTTATCTCATTACCATTGTTTCATTTTTTATAAAACATTCCATTAAGTAACCTTACACATTTAGTTATTGAAATAGTTAATAACTATATACGGATGCAAAAAAGTTACAGTTAACTCTTTGTTGCATTTTGGTTACAACTGTAACCAATATGCAACAATGGTTAGAGAAAGGTTACAATTGTAACCAATATGCAACAAAGGGTTAAAACTTTCACTTTCAATATTGAAATGATGAGACCTACCTGCCAATCTAGTCAGTCAGTGTGATCATATCTCGAAAGAGAAATGGCTGACTAGGCAGAAGAATTTCCCGCAGTAGGTTGTCATCACTTTCTGTGATAGACTGGTTACTAACCAAAGATATAAAACCAAATCTGTCCTGCTATTTACCCCATAGTTGGAGGTAGAAGCGATGAATTCATACCTTTCCCAAGGTTGTTCGTGCATATGTGAATGCAACGGTCTTACTGGAATTCGAACTCGGCTCTCCTCGTTCATTCCGATATTTATTGCACCGCAACGCACATCCTCCAATCTGCTATTGCGTTTAGCACCTGTTAGAATCCTGGCTATGGGGAAATAATGAAACCACAACACAATGATAAAACTATAAATGTAAAAATACACTTTTATAGTAAAACTAGCAGCATAGCCCGGCGTTGCTCGGGTGTAATGAAAGCTTTAAAACTAATCCATGGTCCTGGAGCTCAGACTCTTTGGAGATCGGCACGAAAGACTAAAAAGCAATAGTTGTTTCCAGTTAAAGCGAAACCGTAGACTGAAAGAAATATGAATGGATGTAAGGTAAATTTTGATTTCCTGGTATCGATATCAAATAAGTTTTTTTCGTCGTAAACTGGATTTGGAAGGCTAAATAAGTCCTCTGAGTAAATGGTATCATGGCTGAAACTAAGAACTACAATTATACCTACTTTGAGCTAAACCCGAAGTAAAAACTAAAATAAAAGGGCTGAAAAAATGCAGGCATACAGGCAGATAAACTTACACACAAAAACATCTTGCCTTTTATATATATATTTTCTGTACTATTGTAGGAACTGAAACCTTGAAACTTCTGAATATCGTTTCTTATGTCTTTGTCTATGAGTGTTTCAAATTTGATTAAAATCGGACCACTCATTCTATAACCCGATTTTTGCGATTATCGATTTTCGATATTTATCGGGGGTACCTCGACACAAAACCTAGCTAAGAATACTTGCAGATGCCTATAGGAGAACTGTGTAAATTTTCAAGATAATCGTTTTAGCCGTTTCGGAGTCTATAGGTAACGGACACACACACACACACACAAACACACACACGCACAGAGACAAAGTTCCATTTATAAATAAGTTTAGATTACAAAAAATACCTATTTATAATGAAAATACCAACAATACATTTTATAGCAAAATAACCAAAAATACATTTTATCTGTAACTGAAAGCAGATAATTGTGTTCAAAATATACATAAAATTCTTTTCAAAATATATAGATATATGTTCAAAATGCATGGAGGTTATTATGCCACTAAACAAAATACTTGCTTTTAAATTGACGAAAGAATGTTGGATTGTCTTAAGGCATCCCAACATGAATTTATTGTTACTACCATAGAACACAACATAGAATAAAAATTTAAAATATACTCCCAACAAAACTCTTGAAAATGACTAATGGATTAGGTGAAAAGCGACTGGATCAATAAGCACGATCGAAAATTTATCCTGTTTCAATCAGTGAGTGTGTATATATACATAGCCTTCTACCCACTTTAGTTACTTGCCGATACGACCTGCCAACGAGAGGAAAAATGTTTGTTTTCTTTTTAATTTCTAATGTTTTTGGAAAGCCACTTGTAAATCCCAAGCAACATTAGCATATGACTATATTTTTCAACTGGCAAGGCAGAATACTAATAATAATGGTTGAGGTTTTCTGTGCTGTCTTAATCTATTCAAATGTGACTAGACACTTTGTTAATTTTCACACATGCGCTTTTAGTTCGTTTCTTGGGTTTTTTTTTCTGTTTTTCCATTAATCTTTATCTTTCAGGAAAAATGTTATCTTCGACAGTTCTTGTCTAATTGTACGAATCTTAGAATTTAATCCCTTCGCCATGTTTAATTCTTCCTTGACCACGAAATTATTTTAGAAGCTAGATTAGTTGCACTTATACTAAGTATATACTTACTGTTTATATCTTCTCTCCCATTATTCTACCTATCTCATCTACAATTCACTATTATCATACCGAGACTGGCAATTCTCCAAATTGTAATTATTCCGACCTCCTCACTAATTCAAAGCTTAGTGTCAAAAACATTTTCAATCATAACCTATATTTTACTTTAATCTATTTTATTTTTTAATTGGCGTACATCGCCCGCTTCATACTCCACCCACTTCTATTGATCAGGAGTAGAGACTCATCCCTTGTCTCCTATTCAGGAAGGGGTTCCTGGTTCACTTTTTTCTCTATTTAGGCCTCAATAATGGAGCTTTCGCAACTTTTCTACAACTTGGATGGACTATAGGAACGGTTCTTTATACTGAGGGTTGGCAGTTTTGTGGTTGCTGCTTCCGATTGGTAGTTAGGAACCCTATCTCTTGCGTAGCGTCTTGAGCGGCTGCTCTGATCAACATTTGCATAATATCAGGATTCTTGTAGTACCACGACGCGCATGGCTAGGTGTCCCTGCAAGTTCCTCCAGTCAGCGACCCTGAGGTCACACAATGCTGCAGTCTGCGCCAGTTTCCTTCTTATACATGTGTTAATGGATGACCGTCTTCTACCACTACTCGAGGCCTCTCCTTACCAAAAATAACAATAAATACTCACAACTACAACTACAATGCTAAACCAGCCTCACAAAAATCACCTGAATCCCTCAACATTTCCTTCATTAATATCCGTGATATACGTACCAATTTTTACCGTCTATAATGTTTCATCCACAAAAGGTCTCAGCTTTTTGTGAAATCCCACAATCCTCTTCTCTGATTTCTCGATTCCAGATTAGTTTCCCTTCTTTAAAAAGGACTCCAGCATCTATATGCATGGCCTTGGAGTCTATGTCAGCAAATATCTTCCTCTGGCTAGGGGGTGGTCTCTTGAAACTTCTGACTAACTATGCATGTGCCTCCGTCTCGCTCTACTAAACTCAGTTTGCTATCTTTTCTTTCTCCGTTGTTTTCCTTTCTCTCCCGACTGTTCCTTGCTGGACAGTATCTCTGATAATACAGATAGGCCTCTCACCCGTTCGCCAAGTCTGTGGTCTCCTCCTAGGTGAAAGCTAGCAGCGATGCTTTCATCCCAGCCAGGAAGTTACACCTTAATCCCCATTCACTCCTATGGTTCTCCCCTGCCTGCACGGCCGCCATAGCCCACAGAAATCACTACTTACAGCTTTATCGGCGCCACGAGTCTGAACATAATAGGCGCCTATTTGCCTCTGCTCGTAATGCGTGTAAGAGGATCCTCAATTACGCTAAGCTGTTGTTTGCTAACAGAATGAAGCTGCGTATAGCAGCGCGCAAGTTCGGCTCCAAAGACTACTGGTGGCTTTGCAAAAGTATGCTAAACAGCAGCAAACCTTCCATTCCTCCTTTAATAAATAAATATGAGGCCCTCACAGCTACAGTGGACAAGGCTGAGTGCTTTAATCGCAGATTCTTCTCCAACTTCTCAATTCGTTTGGAATATCTGCACTCTGCTTCCCACCTAGAACTTAGGCTCAATTGAGCGACGTTTACATTACCCATTTGCTGGTCTCTAACATAATTTTAAAGCGTGATCCTCGTAAGGCGAGAGGAGGTGATGGAATCCCTGTCATCATCTTAAACAAATGTGCTCCTGAACTCTCCTTTGTCCTCTTTAACATCTACAACTAC
>JBBBDQ010000742.1:305000-337500 GCA_037127315.1 Ascarosepion bandense | reverse complement strand
AAATTAATGTGTTCGTCACCGGAAAAAATGTGGGTGATGTAATCATTACGTTTTCCATTGTAAACAGTTGTAACGTTTTGGTTACCCGCTAACTCAAATAAAAAAAAATTCTGCCAAAATTTCGAACATGTTAGATGAGATTAAAATTTTTTTAGAAATAAATAAATATTACTTTGATCTTTTCTCTTGATAGTATTATAAACATTTTGATGCAAAAGTTCGTTTTAATTAAGTTTTGGACCTTTTTATTCATACTATGCTCTTGTTTTAACGATTTAATGGAGGTCAGTCAGTTAATTGCCATACGTGATACAAGCGTTGGGCGATCATGTCTCGAAAGAGACATGACTGACTGGGCAGAAGATTATCCCGCAGTAGTTTGCCATTGCTTTCTGCGGTAGACTGGTTGCCGACCAATGAGGTACTTATACTTAAAATATTACTGTTGCATATGATCTGGTTGTCCTGCTATTTTCGCTGATCTTCTTGATAAAATTAAAAAAGAATCAGCAATATTATCGGTTCTTGTCTGGCGGCGCGGCTTGTGTCACTTTCTCACCACCGTAAGGTTGCACCCCCCCCCTGCATTTCTTCTTTAAATAGTTTCATGGTAATTGTCGGATGAGCTCTTCGCTTTTTATACCTAGATTTTATGAATTTAGCACAAGACAAGACTAGCGTCGAGATCTCATCAGTTTGCAATTGATATGGCTAGATATAACCGTAAGTTCTATGCTAACAGTTTCTTCTTTTCGCGATTCTAGCTTATTGAACTCCATTCCATCACTATTATTTCCAACCAACTTTAATCTTAAAAAAATGTAAATACAATATCAATTGCTACCTACTACTGTTCTCCTGATTACACCTTTTGTTGCAGCCAATTAGTAATGTTTTTGCTTTTAATTCTTCTAGACCCAGTTACCCCTTGGGTCTTAGTGACTTTACTGCCTTGCATTAGGTGAAATCAATAAAAAAAATCTAACTAAAGTTATTATATCTCATACATTATTGTCGTCATCATTAACGGAACTCGTTATCAAGTATTGGCGTGCTCATTAGCATTTTCTTCTGTGTGAAATGTTGGATCTAAAAAGACGTCCGCAGCCTCCACCTGGTAAGATATGAGGGTTCAAGGGTTGAAGGGCTCTGACTTTTCTTTTGGACTCCCATTGTCTCTTTTATTTTGTCTTCTGGTATTTTCGAAGGATGTCGTTTTTTGTTCTTTTTTTGTGCTTTCTTTTTTTTTTTCGTAGACTGCTCTTCTGCAATTAGTGTTTTATATATATATATATATATATATTTTTTATGAAACGTCCGTCTCCCAACTGACTGGACTGATTTCTGGTCTCGGCAAGGTATTTTTGAGCCGATCCTTGAATCGACGACGTGGTCTCTTGCCAGATGCGAGAAGAAGAAAAGTCTTTGAGCATGACATCCTGAGCTGCGAATAGTTTCATATGGTCTATGCGTCGCCACTCCATGGTGCACACACTTCAGCTGACACCACCTGCTGTGGCGAAACAGGTCTTGACAGGCAGGTTCATAATGACAGTCCTGAGCTGCGAATAGTTTCATATGGTCTATGCGTCGCCACTCCATGGTGCACACACTTCAGCTGACACCACCTGCTGTGGCGAAACAGGTCTTGACAGGCAGGTTCATAATGACAGTCCTGAGCTGCGAATAGTTTCATATGGTCTATGCGTCGCCACTCCATGGTGCACACACTTCAGCTGACACCACCTGCTGTGGCGAAACAGGTCTTGACAGGCAGGTTCATAATGACAGTCCTGAGCTGCGAATAGTTTTATATGGTCTATGCGTCGCCACTCCATGGTGCACACACTTCAGCTGACACCACCTGCTGTGGCGAAACAGGTCTTGACAGGCAGGTTCATAATGACAGTCCTGAGCTGCGAATAGTTTCATATGGTCTATGCGTCGCCACTCCATGGTGCACACACTTCAGCTGACACCACCTGCTGTGGGGAAACAGGTCTTGACAGGCAGGTTCATAATGACAGTCCTGAGCTGCGAATAGTTTCATATGGTCTATGCGTCGCCACTCCATGGTGCACACACTTCAGCTGACACCACCTGCTGTGGCGAAACAGGTCTTGACAGGCAGGTTCATAATGACAGCTTGTATCGGGCTGTGATTTACTAAAACGTCTTGGAAAATTTAATAGTTCGGCACCTGAGATTAAAAGTTATTACCTGTTTTTTTTTGGTTTTTTTTTTTTTTGTTTTGTCTTATTTTGAGGGGTCTTTTTAGTTATGGCCAGTAGTATGTTCTCTCCTCAACGCCCTATATGATCACTTTTGTACAAAAAAGTTTTATTTAATCCTCCCCACAATATGTTTCTGTCAATTTATGGAAACATTGTAGTGATTTTCTAAGCGTAGCCTACATGTGGAACAAGGCTAACTGGATGGGACACCCAGTGAGTATTCCTACTCAGTCGTAATAAATTTTGCAAAACAAGCTATCTAACCATTATACCACGTTGAAGTGCCCAACTCACGCATTGTATTTTCATAGGTTTTGTCGTTTCTCTTCTTTGTTTTATTTTTATTTTATTTTGGGGGTGTTTTTGTTTATTTTTTCCAATTTTTTTTTCTTTAATGAATAGTTCTCTTCACAAATAACTTTTGTTTCCCGCCTTTTATCTCTATATCCTTCCCACTTTTTCTCCTCTCTCTCTCTCTCTCTCTCTCTCTCTCTCTCTCTCTCTCTCTCTCACTCGCTCGCTCGCTCTGACACACACACATACACACACACGAAATTCACATACTGAACTGCTTGTGTGCATGCTTGAATGTATGTCGACACTTTCCGCGATGGACAATCTGACCAGAGGGACATTCTGTTGTGAACAAATATGGCGGCGTAATTAACTATCGCGGGGCGCAAAAATAAAACAATCCCAACCGCTCTATTGTTTTGGGGATTCAACGAAACGTAAGGAAGGGAGCAGTTACCTCCCTTTTTCTTTTCTTTTTCTATTCTTTCCGCAAGAAATATCAGGCGAAGAAAAATTACGGCGAAATGAAATTAAGAAACGCTCAAAACAAGATTTTAGTCAGTGAGGCGTACGAGATGAAGAACAGAATAGGGAAAGGAACCATAAAAAATTAGAATAGAAGATTCGCGATAGAAAACAAGAAAGGAAATGGAAGAGTCAGCGAGAAAAGGGAAAGATGCTTCTAGAACCTTTAAAAAATTCTAATATTTGGCCATTGAAATGCTGATCTTAGGGAGTGAATATGGCTAAGAGCTTTACAGCACCATCTTGTAAATGGGAGAGAGAAAGAGGGTGACAATGGGTGACAAGATTAAAAAAGAAATCTATAGTGAAAACAGAATCAGAGAATATTTCAAAGAAGAGAAAAGAGAGAAAAGGAAAAACATGTTAGAAAGTCACGAGGAAAACAAGAATAAGTTGAGAGGTAAAGCGAGAGAGAGAGAAAGAGAAAAAATGCTGTTTAAAAACACACATGAAGAAGAAGGAGGAGGAGGAGACGGAGAAGAAAAAAGAAAGAGGAAGATATGGAGAAAGAGGGAAGGAAAAGAAAGAGGAAGAAGTAAAAGGAGGAGGATGGAAAGAAGAAGAATGGAAAAAAAGAGGAGGAGGGAATAGAAGGAAAAGTAAAAGAAAGAAAGAAGAAGAAGAAGAAGAAGAAGAAGAAGAAGAAGAAGAAGAAGAAGAAGAAAATGCAACGTAGGTAAAAAAAAAAAATAATAATAATAATAATAATAATCGGTAAAAATCGGTAAACACGGACCATATCAACTTAAAGAAAGCAAGACAATGTCAATTCTGAAACATGCCAGTAGCGAAATTAATTCATTAGTCAAATTTTACTCAGAAGTAATTTACTTTTTGTTTTACTCACGAGAGAAGTTCTTTGACATTACAATAAATGTTATTTTACACAGAAAGGGTTATTTTTGTAACTGGATATTATTATTATTATTATTATTATTATTATTATTATTATTTCTTTTTTATCTTTCCTTTTCTCTTCTTTGTAAGGGTTAAGTATTATTTGTTGTTTTGTTTCTATTTATATATTTGTGAAACTATTTCATTATTATATACCAGCAATGATACCCGTCATTTTCCGGTTGCAATCATTACAATTCGGTCCACTTTGTTTCTAGGGGGGGTGCTTCTGCTGTAAAATTAGAATATGAAAATTGTCATAATTAAAGCAGTTCGGTACGATTAATCATACGGCTCGTCGTTTTTAATTTATAAATCGTATTTTATTTTGTAATAATTTAGATTGGATACATTCTAAAAACATAATATAAAAATTGTCAACCTCTCTTTCTTTCCTTTATATATTTTTCTTCTCTTTATTTCAAAGCTGTGATCTAAATATCAGGGTTTTTACCACTTTCAGAACAGAAAAAAAACTTTATATAAAATAATAACTAGATCCGAGGCATTACCCATCCTTCGTGCGGGAGCCGGGGTACTGAAGTCTCCCTAAAAGAATAAGTGCCGATGGGGTAATTTTTGCGATTTTGTGACACCTGGTCCACGTACAGGAAGCCCTCACCGTAAACTCGAGTTTGTGTCACGTTTTGTACAAGTTGACATCCAAAGAAATCCAAAGATGCATTTATTTGACGTTAAATATTTAAAATTAATCCTCATTGATTCAAGCGAACGCTGTCCCTAAATTTTAGCTTTATATGTTAGTTTCTTTTAGGGGGATTGTAAATTCGTTTAAGGCTGTTTTTACCCTTAAATCATTCAAATATAAAACAAAAGAATTGATAGCGTAATACAATAAAAAATCAAAAGAGAGAAAAAGTCGAAAGCTGAAAGAAAAAATATGTTCTTGATAGCGAACAAAATCTAAAATTATTTATAAATGGAACTTTGTCAGTGTGTGTGTGTGTGTGTCCATTACCTATAGACTCCGAAACGGCTGAACCGATTTTCTTGAAAATTTACACAGTTGTACTATAAGCGTCTGCGAGTGTTCTTAGTTAGGTATTGTGTCGAGGTACCCCCGATAAATATCGAAAATCGATAATTGAAAAAATCAGGTTATAGAAGGAGTGGTCCGATTTTAATCAAATTTGATACTCTCATAGACAAAGACATAAGAAACGATATTCCGAAGTTTCAAGGTTGCAGTTCTTACAATAGTGCAGAAAATCGATAATATATATATATATATATATATATATATAAGGCAAGATGTTTGTGTGTGTGTTTGTTTATCTGCCTTGCCTGTATTTCTGTATTTTTTTCAGCCCTTTTATTTTATTTTTTGCTTAAGGTTTGGCCCTAAGTAGGTATAATTGTAGTTGTTAGTCTCAGCCATGATACCATTTACTCAGAGGACTTATTTAGCCTTCAAAATTCAGTTTACAATGAAAAAAACTTATTTGATATCGATACCAGGAAATCAAACTTTAACTTACATCCATTCATATTTCTTTCAGTCTACGGTTTCGCTTTAACTGGAAACAACTATTGCTTTTTAGTCTTTAGTGCCAACGTCCAAAGAGTCTGAGCTCCAGGACCATGGATTAGTTTTAAAGCTTTCATAACACCCGAGCAACGCCGGGCTATACTGCTAGTATAATATAACAAGTAACGTATAAGCAGATTATATAGCATAGAAATTGTTCAGAATTCCACAAGATGGACCAGCATCTGAGAATGCAGAGAAAGAAATGCGATCAAAAAACGGAAAGCAGTTAAGGACACATTCGAGAAAGAGATACGCGAGTAAAACCGAACAAATCATTCGACAAATAGGCGCAACGGCTTGGTAGCTGAACGTCTTATTTTCTTTTGCAATTACATTTCTATTTTTAATTCTTTAGCATAAAACTAGGTACTAGTTTCATGTGTTTCTTGGGGTTAGTACGACTTTATATTCGCCGACTGACTTGTTCCCGACGCCCCGACGCCCCGACCATTAACATGTCACCACCTTACCGCTTTTCAACCTATCATGATGTGTTTTTTCTTACCCGCATCATTTTGTTTTTCGGCCATTTTTTCACCCGACTAAATATGTAATAAAAATCAATACAAAGCGATAATCTACGCGACAATTGGTTTGTCTGTGGTAACATGTTTTTTTGTTTGTTTTTTTATTTTTACTTTTTGTCCCCACCTCTCTCTCTCTCTCTCTCTCTCTCTCTGTATAGGGGCTTAGTATGGAAGATGTTTCTTTAAAGAACTACAATAATTTAACGTGCTTTGTGGACAAATTATAAATGGATCCGTTGTTTAAGTAATTATGTACCTCTCTCTCATTCCCGTGTCTGTCTGTCTGTCTGTCTGTCTCTCTCTCTCTCTCTCTCTCTCTCTATCTATCTATCTATCTATCTGTCTATCTATTTATATATGTGTGTGTCGATCAATGTATTGACGAATGTATTATTTGGTAAATTAGGCGTTTTAATATAATCAATGCACACGAATGTGCACATAAAAAGATGTATATTAATTATACAGTTGCGTTGTGTTGCGATATCAGTTGTCAGCTGATATCTTGTTAAGGGTTTCTGCAGGATGTTACAGAAATCGCTTTGACTGTTATCGTCTTGACAAAGAAGGTCAGCTGAGTGAAGTGGACCACACAAGAATCATGTCAAACGGACCTGAAAAAATGAATGACTTTTTTTAGACGGAAGCTGACCAGACAAAGAAAAGCTGGGCCTCTACAAGACTGTAGTCCCTAGCAGCTTAAGACATCTAACTGCTCGTGCACCAACGTGAAAGAAAGGCACATTCTGATTAAACCGTTCACCTCCCCACCTCGCCTCAATTTTCCTCGGTCGCCTACAGCCGACCGGCCCTTATGAGATTGCAACAGAACAACATTTGCCTACCGACTGCTTTAATATCGTCTCATGGTTTTATTTCGAGGATAACAATCCAGCCATATAATTATTTTTTCTGTATTAGGGCACAAGCGTTCAACTGGAAGAAACTATACACTGCGAATGAACCTAGTGTCTGGCCTGAGCTGCATGCTACAGTTGAAAAGTTCATGGCCTAACCAACAAGATAACGACCCAGGCCATTAGACCTACACGCAATCTCATAGATCTACACCACTGTTCAGCATAATTGGTATACAGTTTCTCCAGTTATTTAACCTTTCTAAAATCATTATTTTTTTTTATTGTCCGCTCTCCTTACTTGTGATTTTTTTTTCTCGTATTTTTTAAATTCACTAATGTTACAGGACACAAATCCCAGGGCGAGAATGGTCAGCGATTGGCGTGACTGCTTCGTTGGGGTGGCATTCTGACAGTTATGGATTCTTAAGCATCGATACGCTTTCCACACTCAGGTTAGCAACCGACTAAGACCACCCACGGGGAAACGCTGAGTTAACGTGCGACATGCGTTCCTGTGATGTCATCCTGCCGATTGACTCTTAGAATTCAAGCCACCACCTAGTAAATCAAATGAAAAAAATATAAATGGCTTTTTTCGTTGATAACGTTTTATGCAATAGCATGCGGATCCAGAGATGACACAGAACTCAACACTAACCTCTTTATTACTTTGCTTGGGGGAGAAATGATATTTAAAAATTGTTATTGACATCAAATCTGAATCATTCGAAAGTGAACCGGAAGATAGATGAACTCCTATTAAGAAAAAATAAACAGCAAATAAAATTTCGAGAGTTTAGGTAGAGACGTTAGAAAGATAGATTTGAAGTCAGTCAGTCAGTTAAGTGCCATACGTGATACACGCTTGGGCGATCATGTCTCGAAAGAGACATGACTGACTGGGTAGAAGATTATCCCGCAGTAGGTTGCCATTGCTTTCTGCGGTAGACTGGTTGCCGACCAAGGCTATAGAACCCAATCTGTCCTGCTATTTAACCCATAACTGGAAGGAAGAGACGGATTAATACCTTTCCCAAGGGTATTTGCGCGTAAATGAATACAATGGATTTAGCTGGAATTCGAACTCGGCTTCCCGGTTTCTCGTTCCGAGCCGATATCAACTGTACCACAACGCACATCCGCCGTAGATTGTAGAAAAAGCAAAAAACTCAATCCCAAACAGGAAACAAGAGATATACTTCTTCTACTACACAAAAGATCAGGTAGGTGTGTGAACAGGGCAAAAATATTCTTATTCATTCTTTCAGTATGTTTAACAGTGATTTTCTAAGCGTAGATTAGACCTTAGATAGATAGATAGATAGATAGATAGATAGATAGATAGATAGATAGATAGAAGTAAAAGCATTGTCACTTTGATGGTTGATGTTACCTTGAACATCCCGATTCCAGAGTTTCGTATACAGATACTCTGGAAATCAACCGGTCCACTCGACAGTAGATATGAGCAATTCCTATTTTACACTTCTTGATCATTTTGTACATTCTTTTCATTTTTGCAAGTTTTTTCTAGTGTATGTGCGCATGCGTGCTTGCGTGTATACCATATATATATATATATATATATATATATATATATATATATATATCGTATTTCGAAATATCTGGCTAAAACCAGAGTACATTTCGAAAAGAAAAGTGCTACTAAATTCAATGACTATATCAATACTTTAATCAAGAATCGATTTGGTGTAGAGGATTATTCTTCGAATAGACCCACAAATTAATTTGTCTAATATTAATTTATCAGAAATAGAAAAAGTGGTTCTCTCCAGAGGGTTGGATATTTGTATTCCCTCTCAAAAGGTATATAAGCTTGAAGTTTTAGCCGAATTTGAAGTTACTTCATCTTATTCCTTTCTCCACGGACCAGTTCGCATTTCAGAAATAGCGCCTGAGTTTATTGATCGTGACACTGTCGCATAGTGTCAGGCTCACTACACGACCACTAAGGCTTTAAAATCTCGTAATGACATTTACATTACTAAGCCTGACAAAGGTGCTGGTGTTGTTATTCTAAACAGATTTGACTATGTGAATAAGATGAACCTTATTCTAGGAGATACTACAAAATTTCGTTTGATTGGTCCGTCTTCAACATATAACCATACTGATGAATTTGAATCAAAAATCTTAAACGCTTATTAGAAGTATATAAAGCAATTGACTCTTTAAGTTAATCGGCGGCAGGCTTCATTCGACATTAACTCTTCAGCCATAAGTTCTATGGTAGGCGACCGACCAGCAGTGGTTCATGGCTCCCCCAGTTGGGAACCTTTTTCCACAGTCGTTACATTTTGACTGCAATTCCAGAAACTCTCTCCACAAAACTTCCTCAACTCTGATTTTTCTCGCTGAGTCTCTATTTTTATAACCATCCCGAATCCTCTCGGGGGATCTAGCCGACTCAAAGCTCTTGACCAATGAGATTATTTTTCCACCCACACGATTTGCGGGGGGCCATGGCTCGACGAATGAAATATCAGCAGCTCACGTGACGTAATGTCTTTTCGTCTTCTTTCTTTCGATTACATCATCTTTAGATTTTTCAATCCCCAGGAACAACTGTTGAGGATTTAACCCTACCCGACCTTAACAAGTAAATCCTGACATTTTGTTATAACTGCGACCATTTTGTTAAATTTCCACCTGGCTCAAAACAATCCGTCTCGAACACGGAAAAAAAAGAATAATTATATTTTTCTCCCGCTTTCCCAGCCGTCAGCCAACTTTTCTAATCCCCGGATTTTACAAGTACATGATAGTATTAAAAATATTTTTTTACATAAGCTCACATCACGAATTATAATAAAGCACAACTAATAATACCACTAATATTAATTTTTATCTCTCTATTGTATTAAACCAAACAATATATATATATATATATATATATATATATATATATATATATATATATATCAGTGTCAGAACAAGGGACAGCACAGACATGTGCTGACGCTCTCTACAGAAGTTGCCCGGGTCCTTCTATTCCAGAGCCTTTATTTTTGGAGTTCCTTAGGTTAGCAACTAAAAGAATAGAATTTAGCTTTGAAAATATTATGCATGCCTAGGTGGATGGAGTTTCTATGAGTAGACCCTTCGGCCCCCTTTTAGCTAACATTTTTGTTGGTTATCATGATAGACGTTCATTTGAGAAGCATCAGAAAACGTACATCTATCAACGTTATGTTGATGATACTTTTTCTATGTTTCACAATATTATTAAGGCAACTCTTTTTTTAATCCTTAAATTCTTTACATCCATCTTTAGTTTTCACAATGGAATCAGAGGTGAAAAACTCTGTTTCTTTTCTTGATGCTCTTGTGGAAAGGAAGAATGGTATTTTTATTACCATTGTTTTTCGTATAGATACATTTTCAGGTCTTTACACTAATTGGAACTCTTTTGTCCCTCATAATAGAAAAATAAATTTGATTAAAACTTTTGTACATCGGGCCTTATTAATTTGTTCATCATGCACACTCCAGCAGGAGTTGAACAGGATCCGTTGTAATCTTGTTAATAACGGTTTTCTAACCCGTATTGTGGACTGTACAACTGAACGAAAAATAGATAACTTTAGTATGGTCCCTAAATAATTTGGTCCTCGTCTGTGTCCAATTCTTCTCAGATTATCTTGGCTTGGCAGAAAATGTAAACTTTTAAGCGACAGAGTTTCCACTATTATTTCTGCTACTTTTTTTCAACCAAACTACGTGTTATCTTTGGCACTCGCTCGATTCTCCCTTCATTTTCCAAAGACCGTCTACCCTATCATAATAAAAGTTTAGTTATTTATAAATTCAGATGTCAGTGTGAGGCTGAATACATAGGACGGACGAGTCTTAGATTAGAGTCGAGAATAAGCCAACATGTTCCTAGGTATGTTAGATTACATTTATGTGATCAGACTCGTGTGTTGCAATCAGTGCAGGAGTCTTCAATTGGACTGCACTAATAGAATGAGTCATACCCGTCTTGTTTTTTCACTGACTCATTTTCCATTTTACATACAAGCAGATCAAAACACCACTTATTAATTTTAGAAGCTTTATGCTTAAAATTATTTCGGTCTGTACTGTGCAAGCAGAAGGAGAATTTTTTAAGATCCTTGCATTTATTCGGAGATATGTGAGCTTTATTTTTTCCTTTTTATGATCCACTTGATCATTTTTTTTCTTTATTAACGCATTTTAATCGTATTTTTTTTTCTTAATTTTACGTATTTACAATATTCGTAATATTAAGCGTGTTCCAGTTTTGTCTCTCATAGCTCTTTCCTAATCAATCTGACATTATTAAAATTGCCAACGACTGGTCCCTGATGAAGCGTTGACCAAAAGGCAGCCTTGGTCCAGATATTTAAACAAAAAGTAACATGAAATTATGTTTATTTTAATCCATATATATATATATATATATATATATATATATATATATATATATATTGTTAAATATAACAGACAATGAATGTCTATTATATTTAATCATGAGCCGCTCTAAATATCGTACTTCAGCTTTTATTTCAGGTGAAAATAAAGACAAAAATTGTCCAACATTTGGATATTATTTTATTGTTCACCTGAAAATTAAAGACAAAATACGATGTTTAGAACGGCTCATGATTAAACATAATAGACGTTCATTGTCTGTTATATTTAACGATATATGTTTAGAAAATTATCTGCTGCCTCGATACACCAAATATATATATGCATATATATTAGTTATCCACATAGATGCCTGTATCACAGCTCATCAGTGTGGTAGACACATCCACTTGCTTCTGGCCTGGATCGAAACTCGACCGATTTGGTGTCAGTCGGAGTCGCTACATCCTAATCCATAGACGCATAGAATCAGAGAGAGGAAATTTTAACGTGTTGTATACAAGCAGTATATACACACGCCAGTCACCGAAAGAACTCAGTTCATTTCTGAATGCATACATACATAAATATATATATACATATATATATATATAGAGAGAGAGAGAGAGAGAATCGATGTCGAGATAGAGACATCCTAAAATTCTTTAAGCGGTCACATATACTGACTCAGTAAGAATGGTGTCAACTCGACGCAGTAGAAAGAAGTCAGCCAAAATGACAAAAAGGAACCAACTCATTATAAAGCAATTCAGTAGATACCCATTTACGCGCACCAAAAACAAAAAACGAAATAAACCACCCGCACATAATAAAACACACTAAAAAGAAGTCAACACAACAAAAGCAATCAACCATCTGTAGAATTACTCACATACAAAAATGTTAAATCACCCGAAGCTCCGTATAAATAAGAATAAAACCGAGATACAACAGCAGATTAAAGAAAAGCCCTGATGAATGAGGTCATAATGGTGCCTTCACGAACGTTCGAAGTCGGCATGACTCTGCGCAGTTAAATGACTAATTTAAATACATTAATCATTTATATATATATATATATATATATATATATATATATATATAAGCGTTTCACCCCGAGCAAGCCATGTCACTGCCACTACTGCGCAGGGGACTACATAGAGTGGAGAAAGGATGGTAAAATATAGGAAATGTCAGAGGGTGGGTGATAGGTAGGTAGGGATACCGAGAATGAGGGTTCGGTAGATGAGAGTGTTCTGAGAATAACTGGGAGTTAGGGTGATAGGAGGTGTCTATTGACCCTACATTTAAACACCTGGAGATTGTAGCTGTCGGGAAAGCAGACTTGTGGTTGGGAGTTCCACAGGCGGGAAGTGCGAGAAAAGAAGCTGTTGGAGTAGAATTTATGGTTACATCTTATCTGCTTAACTGTATAAGGGTGGGACCTAGTTGCTAATCTAGTATCTCGTGTAAATTCGTGCTTAGGCGGCATCAGTGATCTAAGCTCATCGGAGCAGAAGCCATGAAAGCACTTGTAGAAGAGGCACAGGGAAGCCACATCACGCCGGTGAGAGAGTGGTTGCAGCCGGTCTGCCAAGTCAGTATCAACCACGTTACCTCCTTTGTATTTTGTCAAGAAGCCCAAGGAGAGCGGCAGGGGCACCCAACCAGATATGGCAGCAATATTCAATATATATGGTTAAATAAAATAAAGACAAGAGGAAAATTGTATTTAAATCGCCTACGCGTTTCGTCCTGTGATAGATTTTATCAAAGCAAAAAGACGAAATGAGTCCATCACAGAATAAAATGCGTAGGCGATTTAAAATAGTTTTTCTCTTATCATTATTTTATTTAACCACCCTGTTCTTAATCTGCGATCATAACTGAGTATATTTTTACTCACACACACATATATACATTTTTACACACACACACACACACACACACACACACACACACACACACACACACACATATATATATATATATATATATATATATATATATTATTATTATTATTATTATTATGCAAGGACCGAGTCACTAAATTTAGTAGTTTACTGAATGACGTTGTTTTATTGGCGCAAAAAGAGTAAGTGTGCATACTATGAGGTTATGTAATATATATATATATATATATATATATATATATATATATATATATAATGATCATTGAATGTGCGATGTGGCGTAATGAATATCGGCTAGAAATGAGAAATCGGGGAGCTATTGGTTGAATAGCATGACAGAGTGGGTTCTATAGCCTTGGTTGTCAACCATTCTTCCGCGGAAAGAAATGTCAAAAGCCAGTCATCGAAAAAGGATCGAAAGTGACATGATCACCAAAGCGTATATGACGTGTGGCACTTAACTGACTGAGTATAGAAAATGGTTGACCCTGAATTTGAAGTGTTTAATAGCAATCAGGGAATAATCTTCTCATGAGTCTGTTCCATGGTACTGGAGAGGAAGCTGATTGAAGTGAAACTTAATTTTTACCAATGGCGTAGGAATAAATGTGGATGATTCAAACCTCTGTACTTTGCTTGGCGGGTCCTAGTTGTGAATGTTTGAACTAGTGGAAGGAAATTAATGTTACTCGTCCGAACATCTGTCACGAAAATAGCAATAGAGTAGCGAGAGGCTAGCAGTGTTTCATCTGTGGGGAAAGGGGATGTTAAGCGAAAACAATTTATCAATCACCCACAAGGCCACGTAAACGCTTTTAAACTCTGTCAAAGCTTGAAAGTGAGGACAGGAATAACATCAGCACTCCATTTTTTTTGTACTCATAAAAAGATAATTATGATTATGATTATTACTAAAAACTTTATATTTAGGTTGGTAGACATTAATAGAAGAGAGATGTCTGACAAAAAGCAGATTGAAGAAAAGAATATATGTATATATAATTAAAACGGATTTTCGTGTTCGGTTCAATGACAAAAAACATCAAAGATAACAACAAATACCTGTTGTTGCGCACTTCAACCAACCATTTCATAGCGTTGATGGCATCAGATGAACCCAATTAGTATCTTCATTCAACAGCTAACAAGAAAGAAGCAAGTCGGAGTTGATATATAATAATGAAATCACATATCACTGGGTATTAAAAAGGGATCTTGGTTTACTTAGAGAGTATAATTTCCACAGAGAGTTCTCTAACCTAGTAAACTTATATCCCTGTTTGATCCACTAATGGATGTGTTTTTATTTTGAAGATATATAACAACCCCGACCCGCGTCTTTCTTGTTAGCTGCTGAATGAAGATACTAATGAGGTTAACGGCTGGTTAAAGTGTGCATCGGCAGGTACTTGTTGTGACGATTCTTTATGCATATATATTAAGCACTGTTTTATTAACAGCTGAATATTAATACTATAAATCTATATACACTCGTACGTATATTTATTAGCTAGCAGTATAGCCCGGCGTTGCTCGGGTGTAATGAAAGCTTTAAAACTAATCCATGGTCCTGGAGCTCAGACTCTTTGGACGTTGGCACGAAAGATTAAAAAGCAATAGTTGTTTCCAGTTAAAGCGAAACCGTAAACTGAAAGAAAAATGAACGGATGTAAATCAAATTTTGCTTTCCTGGCATCGATATAAAATTTTCTGCACTATTGTAAGAACTGCAACCTTGAAACTTCTGAATATCGTTTCTTATGTCTTTGTCTATGAGTGCATCAAATTTGATTAAAATCGAACCACTCCTTCTATAACCCGATTTTTTCGATTATCGATTTTCGATATTTATTGGGGGTACCTCGACACAAAACCTAGCTAAGAACACTCGCAGATACTTGTAATACACCTGTGGAAATTTTCAAAAAAATCGGTTCAGCCGTTTCAGAGTCTATAGATAACGGGCACACACCCTGTTTAGGATGGGATTTCCGGCTTTCTCTTCTCCAATCTTCTTACTTTGGTTTCTTTTTTTTTTTCAATTGGAATAGATAGATCTATCTATCGCCCAGTTCACACTCCACCCACGTCTGTTGAACAGGTTAAGAGACTCATCCCTTGTTCCCTGTTTAGGATGTGGTTTCCGGCTTTCTCGTTTCCAATCTTCTCACTTTGTTTTTTTTTTTCAATTGGAGTAGATAGATCTATCTATCGCCCGGTTCACACTCCACCCACGTCTATTGAACAGGTTAAGAGGCTCATCCCTTGTTCCCTGTTTAGGATGTGGTTTCTGGCTTTCTCTTTTCTCTTTTCCAATATTTTCACTATTACGTAGCCCCCTGCACATCAGTGGCTTTACCGCCTTGCTCGGGGTGATATGATTAAAAAAAATCACACACACACACACACACACACACAAACACACAAAGTTCTATTTATAAATATGTTTAGATAGAGAGAGTGGGAGAGGGAGGGGGAGACAAAGAGTAGTATGTTTATCATAAACCCATAGTTTACTGCAACACAAGAGCCGTTGTGCTTCGGTACCTTCTTATCGGCACCTCGTCAGGCAGTGAATTTTTTCTGTTAGTAATCATATATAGAAACATTAAAATAACACAATTGTTATCATATCTAAACAATTAAGGGAGAGGAGAATTTCGGAGGGTTTGTCTTAAATAACCAATAGAAAGTCAGATCATGATGGATAGGAAGAATTAGATTATAAGGGTAAGCGGGTAGAGAATTAAAATGAAATAAAAATTCAAACTCTTTCGGTGTCAGTAATAAAACATTTGGATGTATACATATGTAGCTTAGCATGTCTGCAAAGGTATTATGTGCATTCGTGAAAGTGTTACAGGATTTTCTCTAATTATCAATTAAAGTACAGAAAGGTATTAAAAGACGGGAAAGTGTTGAAAAATATAATGTACGGCAAACATATGTAGTCAACTTAATAAGTTTTCTATTCGTTAACCGAACAAATTATAATTGAAAGATGGGAGGATTAATAAATTTATGCTAGGGGTAGATTATAGATTAAGGCATTTAGTTATATTATGTCAAAAAATAAATTAACTATATGTTAGGGTATATATTAGCCGATGGTTACAGATGGAAGTTACTTCACTACGTTTTGTTATCAGGTTTAATTTTGGGAATTTATAAATTTGAAATTTTTGCAAGTTCTGTTTCGTTTTGTTTGTTTTTTTTAATATTTTCTATTTTACGGTAGGGGTTTTATTGGCTTTTTTTAATTGCCAATAAGATGTGGAAAGTGATGTGCTATTATGGTACATCTTATTATTAAAATATAAGATGTGCTTATAATGGCGGGTTTTAAATGGATTCTTTGTACAACCAATATAATTTTTTTTACTGTAGGATTTTCTATAGTTGAAATAGAGCATCGGTAGACTATCTACTTATAACCTAGTTACTCCTATCTTTCATCACCTGAATTTCTATTGGTTAATTGAAACAAACCTCAGAAATCCACCCTTAATTGTCTGTTTATGGAAACAACCTTGCAGTTTTTTAAGTTTCTATATATAACAATTCCTAACAGAAAAAATATATAACTGTGTGACGAGGAGTTCATAAGCAGGCACCGAAACACAGTGACTCTTGTATTGCAGTACACTATGATATTTATTATTAACACTTAAAATACAAATATTACAATATATAATGCTCTCTTAAGTATCGAGCACTCTTAAAAAAGTAAACAATTGACGGTTAACCCATTAGTTTCTACTACTTCTAATATATATATATATATATATATATATATATATATATATACTGAATCCTGCGAGAACATGACCGAGCACAACTAAAAGTTCCATGAACGTATGCGCAATCCCCAGGCAGTCGGGGGTCATGTTCTAGCGGAAATCAGTTTATAGATATTTATGTGAAACATTGGACACTTATCTTCCACGGTGGACTTCTAAGTAAGCTCGTTTTTTTTAGCGGGGTAGGGACCGCTGAATAGTGCCTTATAATATACTTTTAACAAATAAACGGAGCGTCTAATCAAATATGGGTATCTAAAAAAAATAACGTTTAATTAATATATATATATATGTGTGTGTGTGTGTGTGTGTGTGTGTGTGTGTGTGTGTGTGTGTGTGCGCGCGCGTGGTTAAGTGGTTATCTACTTGCAATTACTCTTAGAAAATATATTAATTCATCTCTTTTTTTCACCAGATATGGGTTAAATAACAGAATAGATTGGGTTTTATAGCCTTGGTTGGCAAGCAGTCTATCGCAGAATGTAATGGTAACCTACTTTAGGAAAACTTTCTGCTTTCGGGACATAATCGTCCAAGCGTGTATCACGTAGGTTAATTACAAGGAATTTGTTACTTTAACTGAGCAGGTTGATGCCAACTTCGAAGTTTCGTGAGGTCACTGTTATGAGGTCTTCACTCATCAGGGCCTCATTTTTTGCAACATATTCTTTGCATTAAACATATTAACACTCTATCCCCACCTCGATATCGATCACTTTACGATAAAAAAATAACTGTTTGCCAAAATACCTTTTCTCAGTAAAACTACTGAAAAAAAACCCAGCCATCTTGGCAATAAACATTATTACAACTCAACACTATATATATATATATATATATAGTGTTGAGTTGTAATAATGTTTATTGCCAAGATGGCTGTTTTGACTATATAGATATATATATAGTCTATTTTAATGAAGACCTGCACTGTGCAAACAGCGTGAGTTATTGGGGCTCAATATTATTAGCCTCTAGCTCCTTGCATTCACAATTTACTTTCTTTTGTTTTTTATCGCCCTCATTTGCATGATACACTTTTTTTTTATTTTAATTCGTATTAGAATCTCTCGTGGAGGCCTGAAGAATGGGAGCGAAATCGGTTGCTTTTCTTTTTAATATCATTTCACAATTTGTAACATCAAGCTGCACACTTTGTTATATATATATATATATATATATATATATATATAATCAATAAGTACTGACTTGACATAATAGGTGCTACAACTACTTAAAAAATAATGACAGATTTAAACAGAACAAAACAATATATATATATATTAAGAGGAAAGCTCAATACATATTTAAAAGGTATACATATTCTCAATCATCAAATATTTAAATTCGATGTCAATTGCTATTTACTATCTTCCTTATTTGTTTTTTCTTTGCCGGTTCATTATTATTGTTTTTGTTCCTAATACTTGTGGTGATACCGACACTCCCCCCCCCTGTAACCCCTTGTGTCTTACTAGCTTTACTGCTTTGCGTTGGGTGATAGCGATTAAAAAATGACGGCCCTTAAAATTCTTTCTATAGCATTCATAATATTTTCATTATTCTTCCTGCAATTTTCTGACTTCTTTTTTTTTTAATATTTTCTTCTCGGTTTCTAGTGAGGAATTTTGTACGATCAATCAAATAAGTTTTTTTCTGTAGCTATTTCACATGTCAGTCAGTCAGTTAAGTACCATACGTGATACACGCTTTGGGCGATCATGTCTCGAAAGAGATATGACTGACTGGGCAGAAAATTATCCTGCAGTAGGTTGCCATTTCTTTCTGTGATACACTGGTTGCAAGCCAAAGCTATAAAACCCAATCTGTCCTATTATTTAATCGATAACTGGAGGGAATAGACGGATTAATATCTTTCTCAAGGGTATTTGTGCGTAAGTGAATGCAACGAATTAACCTCGAATTTGAACTCGGCACCCCGATTTGTCGTTTCGAGTCGATATCCACTGCACCAGAATGCACATTTCACATGTACCATGTCTATTTTAATGAATTCACTCCAAGCAAGGCGATTAAAGCCATTGAAACGCAATTAATAATTCAGAGAAATAAGAAATGATGTATTGATTGATTAGTTTTCAACGGATTACCAAGTCTTTTTGTAAATTTCTACTTTCGGTTTAATATTGCAATTTGCTTTTGTTCTGTTTAAATCTGTCATTGTTTTTGAAGTAGCTCTAGCACGTATTATGTCAAGTTTAGTGCTTATTGATTTATGTTTCTGTAAGCCAAACATACTAATTGTCAAACTAGAAATGTGGTACACAATCAGAACAATGCCAGTCTTACGTCATTTTGAATTGAAATATTTACAATAGTTTTAAAAAGTTTTTGATTATAAATAACAAATACGTCAGCTTATGTAATCATTGCTTTCGATTTCATCACTTGAATAATCACCATTTATAAGTCAATTAAATTCATATAAATGAAGCATTGTCTATAAAAAATATTAAATTCTCATTCAATATATACTTTTCAGAACAATATTAAATTCACACTGAATAAGTATTGTTCAGAAAGATATTAAATTCATATTGAATAATTACTGTTCAGAACGATATTAAATTCACATTCAATAAGTACTGTTCAGAATAATATTAAATTCACATTCAATAATTACTGTTCAGAACAATATTAAATTCATATTCAATAATTACTGTTCATAACAATATGAAATTCATATTCAATAATTACTGTTCATAACAATATTAAATTCACATTCAATAAGTACTGTTCAGAACAATATTAAAATTCACATTGAATAAGTACTGTTCAAAATAACATTAAATTCATATTGTATAAGTACTGTTCGGAATAATATTAAATTCATATTTAATAAGTACTGTTCAGAATAATATTAAATTCATATTTAATAAGTACTGTTCAGAATAATATTAAATTCACATTCAATAAGTACTGTTCAGAACAATATTAAAATTCACATTGAATAAGTACTGTTCAAAATAACATTAAATTCATATTGTATAAGTACTGTTCGGAATAATATTAAATTCATATTTAATAAGTACTGTTCAGAATAATATTAAATTCATATTTAATAAGTACTGTTCAGAATAATATTAAATTCACATTCAATAAGTACTGTCCAGAATAATATTAAATTCACATTCAATAAGTACTGTTCAGAACAATATTAAATTTACATTCAATAAGTAATGTTCATAATAATATTTAATTCACATTCAATAAGTACTGTTCAGAACAACATTAAATTCATATTGAATAAGTATTGTCTATAGAAATATTAAATTAATATTAAATAAGGATTTCTGTAAAAATATTAAATTCATATAAAACAAGCATTGACTACTGAAATAGTGGATTCATCTTAAATAAGCAATATCTGTAAAATGTTAAATATATATTAAATAAATATTTCTATAAAAATATTAAATTCATATTAAATAATCATGGTTTGTTAATTATGTTCAATTCATATTAAACAAGCATTGATTAAAAAACAATTAAATTCATACAGAATAAGCATTTTACATAAAACTTTTAAATTAAATTGAATAAAAATCGTTTAAAAATATATTAAATCCATATTCAACAGAAATAAATGAACAGACTGAGATTGATATCATCAGATAAGGTATGAGAAAGTGAATGCAGTGTCAACCATTAGTACTCATGACCAATGCACTAATGGCTAAATTTCTATATTAGTGTTTTAACAGAGGACGGAAGATGTGACTTTATAATCCGAAGACGCATTGGAATAGCGAAAGATACGTTCTGAAGTCTAAGCAAAGTATTAAGGAAACAATTATAAATATTTGAAACATTCTTTTCTGACGCGGTCTAGCTTTGTGTAACCGTTTTACACATGACTTAATTTAATCGATACGCTCGTCTACATAAATTCTAGCATTCAAAATTGCTAGGACGTAGCCAAGAAAACCTTGTTTGCCATACTGAAAATCTATATTTTTTATAACGACGAATTCGAAAGTTCTAGAACAAAAACAGACGAAAAGTGAAATTTGAACATTTTATCCACAATTTTACTTCATATGTACAAAAGATTTCAACATAAAGTTACCTCATTATATAAGAAGCAAGTAGATGTCTAACCACACTGATAAGCTGTGATACATCGAAACAGGGTTGTATATGGATGACAAATATAGTATGCTCTCATTACGATTGAGCTCTCTGGAGAAGAAAATTTTAAAAAGTTACCACTTTACGCGTTACTCTTTCAACAATGAATTGAGTTTTTCCGATGACTAGCGTGTGTATCTACCGATTATATATAGCAGGCTAAAATTTCTCTTCTCTCATTCCTATGGCTTAGGGAGTAGAGACACCGACTGAAAACCAAATCGGCCAGAAGCAAGTAGATGTCTAGCGAAACAGGATTGTATGTGGATGACAAATATATATAATAGATATAATAGGCATTTGTTTATGCTGGGATATAATTGTAGCGCCCTGCTTAGCCAAAATTCAGTTCTTTGGTGTTGAGACTAAAGTGACTTCCCCAGGACACCTGTCTAAGCGACGATGTGTTCCACTTCTCGGCCATATCAACAAAATCAAAAGTAATATAGTGGATAACACTTACTACTGGCTTGGCTGCCGGAAGCAACAGAAGTTTATCACATCGACTATAAAACTGTTAGAGAGAAGCGGTAGGCAGGCATCAGCTTGGGCGATCATGTCTCGAAAGATACATGACCGACTGGGCAGAAGTTTTTCCCGCAGAAGTTTGCCATTACTTTCTGCGGTAGACCGGTTGCCAACCAAGGCTATAGAACTCAATCTGCCCTGCTATTTAACCTACAATTGAAGAGAGAAGAGACGGATTAATACCTTTCCAGATAATATTCACTCGTAAGTGAATGCAACAGGAATTTAATTTCTCGTTCCGAGCCGATATCAACTGCGCAAGGACGCACTCCGCTCACATATTGAATAAGAGTCGTTTAAAAATCTATTAAATTCATAGTTAGGTTTGTTTGAATTTGTTGGTACGGGAACATGTACGTTTAACATTTAATGTGTAGAGTAGTTTTATAAAATATTGTCTGCTAAAACTTCCTAAATTTATAAATACTCCTGCGCAAAAAGTCACCGCTGCACTACAGGTTGAATTTTACATGTATATATTCCCGTGTCAACGAATCCAAAGAATGTAATCCGCTCATATATACATCTAAACTTCGAGTAAAGTCACGTGACTTTTCAGTTTGTTCTCCTGCGATCAAAAAGTCCAGATTTTTTCAATTATTTGTTTTTTGGGGCTTTTTTGGGTTTTTTTTTATTTGTTTTTTTTTTTTTTTAAAGACAGGGAATTTTAAAAATTTCTAGTTTGTCTACGATCGCCATTTTGTCTGCATGAGTTTTTTTTTTGTTTGTTTTTTTTACCCTTGGGATGTAAAGAAACCTAAATCATTCTTGTACAGAGCGAAGAAAAAATTAATTTCCTTAAAATTCAATTTCCTCCTGTCGTTTGCCTAAGAAGACAACGAGTTGAGAGAACAAAAGTCTTTTACCAATCCAGATGGGCTATTGTCTCTGTGTGTGTCTGTGCGAATGTGTGTATGTGTGTATGTGTGCGAGCGCGGGCGCATGAGTGTGGGCCAGGGGGTGAATGCAACTCAAAAGATGTTTTTTAAAAGTCTTGAGGAAATTAATAACGAGGGCCTGAAAGAAAAAACGTGCAGAATAGAGAAAAAAATAGATGACCAGGAGTAACTGCTTTGTTAGTCATCCAATCTATCTTTGAAATCATGTTTATATTGAACGGTATTGAGATCTGAGTGTAATCAAGAAATCTTCAAGATTTGGTAAAGATTGTTTAAAACGAACTCTCAGCGACAAACTGGAATTTTAGGAATATTTCATTAAATATATGCTATATATAATACCTAAATTTAAAATGTTGCAAAGACAAAATTGTTTTAACCCCGGACAATATGTATGAAATCTCTGAAAAGTTCTTCTTTTATGTGCCGTGACTCTTCGGGACGTTGGTAATCATGGCTCTCCAAAATTTCTTGTAGCTCTTAATAAATATTATTTCTTTGTTATTTTGCCTAAACCCATTATCGTCATTCATTTACGCATATGTCCCTCTTCCTTTTAATCTGTCCTATGAGTATCAAATTTTCCATGCCCTCTTTTCTCGTTATGTGACCTAGAAATTTTTAACTCATTCTTTTCTGAAATGTCGTTTTGTTTCCATTTTCACTAAAACTTTCTCATTTATCACATGTTCTGTCTATGATATTCTCGGCATCCTTCTGTTATTTCATATCTCTTTGTCAGCTGGCTATTTACTAAGTCCTCTTCACTGAGGCTGGATGTGACACAAAGCCGTCTGGGTATCTCTCTGTCCAAAGACATAGAGTCTGACAAGTTTGATTTCAAGTGGCAATCACTTCATCGTCTGTGAAGAGACTGTCCAGAATTCACTGTCCTAGAAGTGGACTGAATTTACATAACCATTCAAGTATGTTTTTTACTTTCAATACCCAAATGTGATTTTATTTTAGCTTTTGTTCGTAATTTTATATTAGAGATAATATTTCGCAATATTGATTATTTTCTATAAACTTACGCAAAAGTTCTACATGCTAAAATGAACTTCTTCTGAGATATATATAGCTCAGAAGTAGAATCGCCGACTGATGCC
This sequence comes from Ascarosepion bandense, assembly GCA_037127315.1. NCBI lineage: Eukaryota > Metazoa > Mollusca > Cephalopoda > Sepiida > Sepiidae > Ascarosepion > Ascarosepion bandense. The sequence continues at coordinate 313,818 of JBBBDQ010000742.1, read as the reverse complement.
AGTTCGGTCGGATTTCAATCCTGCGTAAAAAGCAATCGGATGTCTAACCGTACTGATGAGCTGCGAAAAAGATCTGTCTGCGGATGACTATATATATATATATATATATATATATATATATATATATATATATTATTTAATTATTAGCTTTTGGTCATAATAAAATTAGACCAGTACACAACTGTATTAAAAAAGTGTTCAATAAAATTATAAAAAAGTGTTCAATAAAATTATATTGTAGAACTTTTGAATATTTTTCATTTGTAAACTCGTTTACAAATGAAGAGTATATATATATATATATATATATATATATTACTTTGCTTTTGATCATAGTAAAATTAGACCAGTATACAATTGTATTAAAAAAGTGTTCAATAAAATTATATTGTAGAACTTTTGAATATCTTTAATTTGTAAACTCGTTTACAAATGAAGAGTATATATATATTAGTCGTCATCCAAATACAAGCCTGTTTCACTGTATCACAGATCATCAGCGTTGCTAGACACATTCACTTGCTTCTGGCCGGGATAGAAACTCGACCGATTTGGTGTCAGTCGGAGTCGCTATATAAGATGTAACGGATCGTAGTTAGAAATGAGAAATTGTGGCATACTACTACACCCTTGTGCAAATTAACTGAAACAAAAAGAATAATGTCTTCCTAGGATCTTTCACACTTTCCCTGATTATGTATACGTCGTCTTTTGGCGTTGTTTTTCTCTTGCGATTGCATTTTCTTTTATATTTTGGACTGATGGATCCAGTTTGTTTCTTCGCCTTGATGACATGACTGACAGTTGAAAGGCTGACACCAACAATATCCGCGATATCGCTGTAAGGCTTGCTAGTGTGTTCGTGCAGCGTTACAATTTTCCTACACTTTCTTGGAGTAACGTCTATCGCAGACATTGACTGTAGGACAACTAATCGACAGTCGAAACAGTAGGGGCTGGGATGGAAATTACACATGAGGCAATATTTTTGAAGGCCAAACAAATGTCATCATACACCTCGAAAATAGATTCATATTACTACACACCACTGAAAATAACCTAATATGAGGAACAAAAAAAAAAGATATCGATTACACCCTGTAATTCTAGTCGGTCTAAAGTAGACCGTATGATGCATACACAAAAGTGCATACACAAAAGCATACACAAGAGTGCATATGCACCACTTTTCTATATTCATTTTTTTCGAAAGTATGGGTATTCATACAGCGAAGACGATGAGTGTGTCCATTATATATATATAGTGTGGGCGAGAATAAAATTGATATATATAAATATAAAATATAAACGTGGACACTGAGGTCCACATCGAGCGAGCAAAAACAGTGTATTTCACGCTTGAATGCAATTTTCAGGCTTGAATTTTTAGTTCAACTTTGAAACGGACTTTCGCTGGTCGGCGTTGACCTCACTGTCCCCATTTATATTGTATATCTACACACGCCCAATCTTTCATAATTTTACCCATAAACATTGCATACCTTCAGAAATGTATAACAATATGGGAAAAGGTTTTCATCTTTAAGACGCATCGGCGAAAACAAATGTAGTCGCAAGAAGTTCTAAAAACTTAAATCTGTTACACGACATTTTTTTAAAATTTGCTATAAATCTTTTCCACACACACACACACACACACACACACACACACACACACACACATATTTATATATATATATATATATATATATATATATCGAGTGCGATGGGCCAGTGTCGCTATTTTTTATTTTAATTTCAGGCATAGGCGTTGTTTCTTTTTGATTTTGTCGACTGCTCGACTGCACTGTATAGTAGGGTCAGTTGGGCACCATCTATGAGATAAAAAAAAGCATCATGACGCAATTCACTCAGCAAAAAATTGGAAACAGCATGCTTTACTGCTTAGCATTCGCGCCGTAAACTCTAATACGAACATTTAAGAGTATTTGGGTTTCGATCTGAGAACAGTGTAGAGTATTCGGAATTAGTTGGATAAGTCTAATGGTGTTTACGAAGTTACGGCATCTCTGAACGTTTTCATAAGAAAATAACTCCTCAGATACAATATGGATGCCTGCATCAAGTGCACTGAAGTGGTAGTGCTGCCTTCTACCAATATTAACACTTCAGATTGCAGCACACTTGATTATTATGAAGTTGAGCGAGAGACTAATGAAATTACTTGTAACACCACAGATGACAAGGATTAGTGAAACATTCACCAACCTAAACAAGAAGACTTTTCAGAAGTGATGAATGAGATTCCGAAATCATCTGAAGGCTGTGGTTAAAGCCAATGGCGATTTTATTGAGTAAATGTACTCTTTAGTATTTCAAGATGTTTTTGTGCAATTAGGAATATATCTGTTAAAATATGACGCCTGTATTATTTTCCTTTTTTGCGTATATATATATATATATATATATATATATAGTGATGATCCACGTATACTGTCTTAATATGTATAGGAAAAATTATTAAAAAGTTGTGAGTTTAAAAATGTATTTTTTTGACAGTATTTGTTTATTTCTATTATTATATTTTATATTTCAGACCGTCCTCGGTCCTTTTTTTGTTTCTGATGAAGGACCGAGGACGGTCTGAAATATAAAATATAATAATAGAAATAAACAAATACTGTCAAAAAAATACATTTTTAAACTCACAACTTTTTAATAATTTTTCCTATATATATATATATATATATATATATATATATAAAGGGAGAGAGAATGAAAGAGAGAGATACATATGAAAAGACTGTTGTAGATATATAAGAAAAGGCTGAGATAGATAGATAGATAGATAGATAGATAGATAGATAGATAGATAAGAACCGATTAAGATAGATAGATAGATAGATAGATAGATAAAGATAGATAGATAGATAGATAGATAGAGATTAAGATAGATAGATAGATAGATAGATAGATAGATAGATAGATAGATAGATAGATAGATAGATAGATATCAAAACTACGAATCCCACTGAGACTTACGAATGTCAGGAAGTTGTGGAGATCCATTATTGCACACATCTTTCAGAACAAAAGAAGAGGTCACAAAGAAGAAGAAAAAGAAGTCTTTAAAAAGAAATTACTTTCTGATATTAAAAACCCTTCGATCGATGATTCATTCTCTCTCAGAAATATAATTGTTTTCTTTTGCAGAGATTTTCATCAGACACATTTCTATAAATGACATCAAATTGTTATTTTATTGCAAAAATATTAGTCAGGTGTCTTTCTATTGATTATAACCCTGTCAGAAGTGAAAACACCATAAAAGTCTTTTTCCTATAACAGGAAAATGAATAATTATTCTTTTATTATAGATAGTCAAAATTATTTCTATAACAAGAACTAATTTAAACTCTTCAGGTTGGAAAAGAAAACTATTGTATTGCTTTTAAAGTGCTATTTCCCTTCAGAGTGTAACCGCTTATGAATCACCATGAATAATTTTTTCTTTATTATCTGTGAATTGATACTTGTGAATGTTAGTAAAGTGTTTTTTTGTTTTGTTTTTTGTTGTTGTTTTTAACGACACCTACTCCATTATTGCCAATTCAGAATTTCACTTCATTTAGACTGGTTGCTACCCAATGCTTGAGAAACCTGTCTATCCTGCTATTTAAGCCATTGCTGGAGGAGAAAGAAGACGTATTTAAAACGTTCCAAAAGGCATTTACACGAAACAGAATAAACCGTAATTTTAACTCGGGGCGTCGAAACAGCTTTCTGAAGCTGCTTTGAAATGGTTTGTATTTAAGAATTAATTAAATAAATGAGTACATGAGCAACAGTGAATATTTTTACATTTACCTATAAAAAGACACTCAAATTTACGTAATTTTATACAAGGATGTAATATTTTGGGCTGAGCGTTATATTCAAAAATATAAGTCTATTGACAGGAATTTTAGGCCACTTCATTCTGCCAATCCTCGCTCCGTTCATTTGCTTTTCTGCTATTAAGCTAATTCTTTACTACTCCAATTGCTACTAGCCTAAATCCAGGGCAATTGCTATTAGCCCACCCCTAACGGAGTTACTGTGAGCCCAAATCCGGAACCATTGCTATCAGTCAAAATTTGGTTCCTTGCTTTTAGTCACAATCGGAATACACTACTACTAGCCTCAGCCCAAGTCCATTGCTATTAGGTCAAATCCCAGTTCGTTGCTGTTAGCCTAAACTTAAACCTATTGCAATTAGCCTCAATTCAAGCCCATTTCTGTTGGTCCAAATCTGGTCCCTTTTGTTACTCACCACAATCCGAGAACATTGCTATTAGGTCAAATCCCAGTTCGTTGCTGTTAGCCTAAACTTAAACCTATTGCAATTAGCCTCAATTCAAGCCCATTTCTGTTGGTCCAAATCTGGTCCCTTTTGTTACTCACCACAATCCGAGAACATTGCTATTAGGTCAAATCCCAGTTCGTTGCTGTTAGCCTAAACTTAAACCTATTGCAATTAGCCTCAATTCAAGCCCATTTCTGTTGGTCCAAATCTGGTCCCTTTTGTTACTCACCACAATCCGAGAACATTGCTATTAGGTCAAATCCCAGTTCGTTGCTGTTAGCCTAAACTTAAACCTATTGCAATTAGCCTCAATTCAAGCCCATTTCTGTTGGTCCAAATCTGGTCCCTTTTGTTACTCACCACAATCCGAGAACATTGCTATTAGGTCAAATCCCAGTTCGTTGCTGTTAGCCTAAACTTAAACCTATTGCAATTAGCCTCAATTCAAGCCCATTTCTGTTGGTCCAAATCTGGTCCCTTTTGTTACTCACCACAATCCGAGAACATTGCTATTAGGTCAAATCCCAGTTCGTTGCTGTTAGCCTAAACTTAAACCTATTGCAATTAGCCTCAATTCAAGCCCATTTCTGTTGGTCCAAATCTGGTCCCTTTTGTTACTCACCACAATCCGAGAACATTGCTATTAGTCCAGATCCATTTCTGTTGCTACTAGCTCCAATGTGAGCCCATTACAATACTATTAGTTCAAATCTGGGCCCGTTGCTATTAGCTCAAATTCGGGCCCATTGATACTAGCTCTCCATTATTATTCGTCTAAACGCAGAACAATTGCTACGATTACAAATCCCTGGAAATTACTAATTGTTCCCAAATGAGCCCATTGCAACTATCTCAAATCCGAAATCACTACTGATAGCCAAATCAACTGCAACAGAAGTCTTTCCTGAATATCCATGGTTATAGGTTATCCTCGTCCCAAATAATCCTTATATTATACTAGCAGTATAGCCCGGCGTTGCTCGGGTGCAATGAAAGCTTTAATACTAATCCATGGTCCTGGAGCTCGGACTCTGTGGACATTGGCACGAAAGCGAAACCGTAGACTGAAAGAAAAATGAGTGGATGTAAGTCAAATTTCGATTTCCTGGTATCGATATCAAATAAGTTTTTCGTCGTAAACTGAATTTTGAAGGTTAAATAAGTCCTTTGAGTAAATGGTATCATGGCTGAGACTAAAAACTACAATTATTCCTACTTAGAGCCAAACTCGAAGCAAAAACTAAAATAAAAGGGCTGAAAAAATACAGACATACAGGCAGATAAACAGACATACACACAAACATCTTGCATTTTGTATATATGTATATATATTATCGATTTTCTGCTCTATTGTAAGAACTGCAACCTTGAAACTTCTGAATATCGTTTCTTATGGTTTTGTCTATGAGTGTATCAAATTTGATTAAAATCGGACCATTCCTTCTATAACCCGATTTTTTCGATTATCGATTTTCGACACAAAACCTAGCCAAGAACACTCGCAGACGCTTTTAGTCCAACTGTGTAAATCTTCAAGAAACTCGGTTCAGCCGTTTCGGATTCTATAGGTGACGGACACACACACAGACACACGCGCACGCACACACATACACACACACACACTTAGACAAAGTTCCATTTATAAATAAGTTTAGATTATCAAATATCATCCAATACAGGGCACAAGAGCCAAGCATGACAGAGAATAATAATCCATATGGTAAGGATTAGTGATGTTCGTGGATGGCGTGAAAGAGAAATTTGTATAAAGTGGGGTTTATTAGAATAAAGATAGTATATAACGATTGAACCCTGATTTTAAGAGGTCGAGATTAAAGTATTCACAGAAATACGCATGAGTCGTACTTCATGGGGAAAAGCTGTAGGAATTTAACTTCCTTCTTAGAGTTGAAACACACAAGAAATAAACTCCGTGAAACTAACTTGTCCTAGCAGTAAAAGTTTGAAATGGTGAACCTAAAGACTGGATATCTTCTGAACATATGCCGTAGAAATAACCTATAGCAACGGTCTTGAAAGTTTGTGACTTTTGAAAAGTGTTTGTAGTGTGTAAATATGAGAGCAATACTTCACTTTTGGTCTGATCTTACTCTTGTAACGATACAACATGGCAAGAGTTGCCAGATACTTACCTGGCACATTTTCGTGTCGGGTAGGGACCAAAATTATTTCTCAGTTGCATCTCTGTCCTCGAAGACAGAGAGCGGCTCAATTGTAGCTCCATCCGAGAGGGCAGAGGTACATTTGAGAAAAATTATACTTTGAAGAGGCCCGGTCTCGGGGGAACAGTGTTCTGCGGCAGCACCACTCCATTGCACCAGAGGGGTGGACCACGAACTAGCCACCGGGGCCAGCTCAACCGTCGGTTGATGGGACTGGGTAATTTTTGTTCCTTCGCCAGTCTGTATGCGGTCGCCCCCCACCCCACGTTAAAAAAGACCTTGTGTCACATCACGCTCTAGTGGGGGAGTAGAGTAAATACATACTTCGTGGAGTGATTAAATGAGCCAACCATTTTTCCTACTTCATTCTTTAATCATTTCACCCCAATCAAATCAATAATGTCACTAAGAAGCAAGGGTTTAAGAGAAAATAAAGAGAAAAAGCATTATTAAGGAGTGAGAACAGTAAAAAAAATACTGTAATTAATAAGACAAGATAGTGACTGACTTGAAACCAAGGAGTCGAAAGAGTGTTCCACAAGCGAGATGTCAGTCAGTCAGTTAAGTGCCATACGTGAAACACGCTTGGGCGATCATGTCTCAAAAGAGATATGACTGACTGGGCAGAAGATTATCCCGCAGTAGGTTACCATTAGCTTTCTGTGGTAGACTGGTTGCCAGCCAAGGCTATAGAACCCAATCTGTCCTGTTATTTAACCCATAACTGGAAGGAAGAGACGGATTAATACCTTTTCCAAGGGTATTTGCGCGTAAGTGAATGCAATGAATTCAACTGGAATTCGAACTCGACTCCCCAATTTCTCGTTCCGAGCCGATATCCACTGCACCACAACGCACAGTGAGATGTACAAGAGAAAAAGCTGTTAGCAAAAAATTTACCGTCATATCTTGCCATTTCAGCTGTAAAGATATGAAACCTTGAAATTATTTGTTTGAACATTATTTTTAGTCGATAATCGTATTTGAGCAGATAATTTGTTTTTAATCAAACAATATATTTATATATTTATTGGTACCGGCCTGATTATTTACGATAAATTTTGTACGAAAATACTGCAGAATGACGCACATTTTCGTACAAAATTTATCGTAAATAATCAGGCCGGTAGAAATAAATATATAAATATATTGTTTGACTAAAAACAGATTATGTACTTAAATATGAACATCGACTAAAAATAATGTTCAAACAAATAATTTCAATATGTCGGTTGTTAAGACCATTTCGTTAATCTTCGGGATTTTCCGTAACATATGAGACCTTGCCGTTAATCTAGTGCAGCACTTAAATTCATTAAATCTAAGAACCATAAGGAAATTCTATCAGAACAATTACCAATTAAATCATTTATAAAACACAAAAGCACAGTGAAGCTACTTTAAGGCGATGAGAATGTGACTGAAGCAGGGATGCCAGGTAAGGACCGATAACATTACAGATTCTTTTTTGTATTTTATCATTTTTTCATATATATATACCAGAACTAAACCAGACTTGCCAGCACTATTCAATGCATGTATTAATGGTAGCAATATACTGTATATATAGTTGCACTTGAAATTTAGTTTCAATGTGTGATCCAAAAGGCGTGAAATTCAAACAGCCGTATTGAAAGTGGTACCGTTCATCGTCACCAGAAAATGGGTGCCTGAATGATGAAGATAGATAGATAGATAGATAGATAGATAGATAGATAGATAGATAGATAGATATGAACGGACTGAGATAGATAGATAGATAGATAGATAGATAGATAGATAGATAGATAGATAGATAGATAGATATGAACGGACTGAGATAGATAGATAGATAGATAGATAGATAGATAGATAGATAGATAGATAGATATGAAGGATGAGATAGATAGATAGATAGATAGATAGATAGATAGATAGATAGATAGATAGAATAGGACTAGAACGGATAGATAGATAGATAGATAGATAGATAGATAGATAGATAGATAGATAGATAGATAGATATGAACGGACTGAGATAGATAGATAGATAGATAGATAGATAGATAGATAGATAGATAGATATATAGATAGATAGATAGATAGATAGATAGATAGTGAACGGACTGAGATAGATAGATAGATAGATAGATAGATAGATAGATAGATAGATAGATAGATATGATAGATATGGAACGGACTGAGATAGATAGATAGATAGATAGATAGATAGATAGATAGATAGATATGAACGGACTGAGATAGATAGATAGATAGATAGATAGATAGATAGATAGATAGATAGATAGATGATGAACGGACTAGATAGATAGATAGATAGATAGATAGA
>JBBBDQ010000742.1:102500-302500 GCA_037127315.1 Ascarosepion bandense | reverse complement strand
AAAGAAAGAAAGAAAGAAAGAAAGAAAGAAAGAAAGAAATGTAAAGAGGTGATGATAGATAGATAGATAGATAGATAGATAGATAGATAGATAGATAGATAGATAGATAGATATGAATCCAAATGAGCATGGAGAAAAATAAGAGAAAGGCACATGTAAGAGAATAAATGGAGAGAAGAAACTTTTAAAATTCTTCACAGAAAGAAAGAAAGAAAGAAAGAAAGAAAGAAATGTAAAGAGGTGATAGATAGATAGATAGATAGATAGATAGATAGATAGATAGATAGATAGATAGATAGATAGATAGATAGATATGAATCCAAATGAGCATGGAGAAAAATAAGAGAAAGGCACATGTAAGAGACTAAATGGAGAGAAGAAACTTTTAAAATTCTTCACAGAAAGAAAGAAAGAAAGAAAGAAAGAAAGAAAGAAATGTAAAGAGGATGATAGATAGATAGATAGATAGATAGATAGATAGATAGATAGATAGATAGATAGATATGAATCCAAATGAGCATGGAGAAAAATAAGAGAAAGGCACATGTAAGAGAATAAATGGAGAGAAGAAACTTTTAAAATTCTTCACAGAAAGAAAGAAAGAAATGTAAAGAGGTGATAATTATCCCGTTGCAATTACCGGAACTCTCCGCTCATCCCACATTGAAGATGACCAAAATTATTCAAGAAAGTAATTCTGTGTTAGTGCTAAATTCCGGCGAGATTCAAATGAGAGAGAAGAAAAAAAATGGAAACGGAATATCAAATGGAAAATGGTTGAAAACTAAATTGCAAAACTCAGAAGGCGAGAAGTGACGAAAGATAAAAGAGAATGAAAAAAAAAAAAAAGAATTTTCCAAGATGGCTACGAAAGAAATCTGGTGTAGAACTAAGCGAATGAGAAAAGAAAGGAGGTGAAGGGAAACGTGTTTTTCACCTTCTCTAGAATTGATAGAGCCTTCGAAATTATGCCTTTCGTCCAGGCCCCAAGAACGTTGACTACTTTTATTTATTTATTTTTTTCGATATTATATTTGTGAGTTTATATTTTGTTGTTCTTTGTTTTATTATTTATGTATTTATTTATTTCCGGCAATTTTCTTTCTTCAAGGTGGAAGAGGCAATGATTTTAGGCGTGGTGTTGGCTAATAGCTACAATACAAAGGGAAGAAAAATATGATGGGATGTTGCCTTACAGAGATATTGGAAGTGCGCTGAGTGATAGCGGTCGTTTGACCCGAAAGAAGTCCTTAATATCAAAGAACAATTTGAGGAAAAGGGTTCTGTTAGCGATAGTAAAAAGAAATTTTCAACAACCACTCGCTAAACCCCTTCCCCCTCTCCCTTCCTTCCTCCCTCCCTTTCTTTCTCTCTCTCTCTCTCTCTCTCTCTCTCTCTCTCTCTCTCTCTCTCTCTCTCTCTACGTTTGTTTTTATAACGTAAATTGCGAGATATGGAAGGTTGATGTAGCGGAAAGCGTAATTGGAGGAAAAAAAGAAGAGAAAAGACAAAAGGGAAAAAAGAGAAAGAAGCAAAGACCGAAACATGTTTTAAGGAGAAAATATTTTTAAAATAAATTAAAGAAAGAAAGAAAGAAAGAAAGAAAGAAAGAGAATATGTTTTGAATACATTAAAAAAAAAATTTAATTTAGAGAAAGAACAATTTATAAAAAAAAGTAAATTTATAAAGCAAGAAAGTATATTTTAAATTTCGAGAAAAAGTATTTTTAAATTTAGAAACAAAACGAATTTGCAATACAATAAAAAGAAAATTAAATATTTTTAAATAAATTCAAAATGTTTCATAAATTAAAAATAAGTGTTATATTGTTCGGACTATCTTTATTACCATGTTCATATTCACTACGTTTTGGCCGTTGTATGCTCCGACCTTCTTCAGGTGACTGACATTTGAAAAAAAGGTGAAACAAACAAAATAAAAAAATATAAATTAAACTTTCAAATTTCAGCATAAAATAAAAAATGAAGAAATGGAAAATGGTTTTAAAAAAAAATTTGTACATATTTGTACATTCTTTGTTTAAAACAAACAAAGAATGTACAAATAAGTAATTAAGAAAAAATAAGAATCAAAATAATCATGGCTATCCTGAACTTCCTATCCATTTTAATTTTTAGCAAAGTTTGTCTTTTCTCCATCCCACCTAATAATACCTATTCTACCAATCATTTACACAAGCTCCTTATATGGGTTACTGACTGCTTTCTGCTGTTTTTCTTGTCTTCATTATACCTCGTGAATGTTACATTCTCCAAACTCTCTTTTCTAATTATGTGACCTAGACATTTTAAAGGTCTCTTTCTTATTCTAACTATAAATGCTCTTTTTTGTTCCATTTCCTCTAAAGCTTCGAGGTTGCTCGCATGTTCACTCCATGGTATACTCCACATCCTTCTGTTGCCGCAGTAGCATTCTTTTCAATCTGTGAGGCAATTGTCCATCTTCAATGATATATAGAAATACAGCATTTTTTGGAAAATCAGCTCCTCACATCCTCGAACAGTTATGTCTTCACTGCAATATAAGATGACTGATCTAAACTTATTTATAAATGGAACTTTGTCTAAGTGTGTGTGTGTATGTGTGTGTGTGTCCGTTACCTATAGACTTCGAAACGGTTGAACCGATTTTCTTGAAAATGTACACAGTTGTACTATAAGCGTCTGCGAGTGTTCTTAGATAGGTTTTGTGTCGAGGTACCCCCGATAAATATCGAAAATCGATAATCGAAACAATCGGGTTATACAAGGAGTGGTCCGATTTTAACCAAATTTGATACACTCATAGACATAGACATTAGAAACGATATTCACAAGTTTCAAGGTTGCAGTTCTTACAATAGTGCAGAAAATTTGATATCGATACCAGGAAATCAAATTTTGATTCATTCGTTTTTCTTTCAGTCTACGGTTTCGCTTTAACTGGAAACAACTATTGCTTTTTAGTCTTTCGTGCCAACGTCCAACGAGTCTGAGCTCCAGGACCATGGATTAGTTTTAAAGCTTTCATTACACCAGAACAACGCCGGGCTATACTGCTAGTGTCATATAACAGTTCAGTACTCTAAGAATACTAATATTTAAAGCAGTTAGAACTTCTCTCCCTTGGAATATTAGCGTAAAACAATTCTTATCTGTGAATTGCTATGCCTTCTTTAGAAAATTAGTGGAGTGGCTTTCAGTTCTATTCTACATGGTTTTGAATTCAGAATAGTCCAACTCTTAGATTGGCTTCCACCCAAAGCTAGAGAGTTAACTCCACCCCACTATTTAACCCATAACCTGATGAAGAAAATATGGATTAATGCCTTCCCTGAAATCATTCAGTTAAGTGCCATACGTGATACACGCTTGGGCGATCATGTCTCGAAAGAGACATGACTGATTGGGCAGAAGATTTTTCCACAGTAGATTACTATTATTTTCTGCGGTAGACTAGTTCCCAACCAAGGCTATATTAGCAAATCTGTCTTGTTATTTAACCCATAGCTGAAGGGAGAAGCGGTGGGTTAATACCTTTTTCAAGAGTATTTGTGCGTAAGTTAATGCAACACATTCAACTGGAATTCGAACTCGACTCTCCGAGCCGATATCCACTGCACCATTCACGCACATCCATAATATCCCCATATTGACACGAAGTTAGCCACAACAAACTAGATCAAGTTTGAACTCAGACCATTCAAATTTCAGATCATCGATATTTGCCAAATATAAGACCTGCACATTTTGGTTATTGCGATAATAAAATGACAAAATATTCAAAAGGCCAGAAATATCAACATACAATTAGAATTTTATTTCATCAAGCCTAAATTATTTAGGCAATAAAAGGTAATAGTAATTTGTATTTTAAATCATTTTCACTTTTTCTTTCTAATTTTCTTTCAAATTTTTTCTTTCTTTCAATTTTCTTTTTTAATTTCTTTTAAAATATTTTTTATTTCTTTAAAAATTTATTTTTCAAATATTTTCTTTCAAAATTTATTTTTCAAATATTTTCTTTAAAAAATATTTTAAAATATTTTCTTTTATTTCTAATTTTAAAAGAATATTTTCGCTGATGACACCACAGTTTACTCTCGCCTCGATCAAAAATCCGGTGTGAGCAATAAAGTGAACCTCGCTGCCGAGCTTGAGAAGGACCTCCAATCCGTGGTGGACTGGGGTAAGAAATGGCTCGTTAATTTTAATGTTTTCAAAACGAAGCCGCTATCAATTAACCATCATAGACAATCGCTCCTACTTCCTATTGGCCTGCCTCCCTGAGAGTAAAACAGTACGCCTCCTTGGCCTCACACTCTCAGCGGACCTCAAGTGGAATGACTATATCGAATCCATTGCTAAATCCGCTGCTATGAAAGTCGGTTCTCTGTGCAGGGCCCGGAAATTTTTCCCGCCTGAGTACATCCTGAACATCTATAAATCTACCATCCACCCATGTATTGAATACTGCTGCCACATCTGGTCGGGTGCCCCTGCTATTCTCCTGCTGCATGCCTGAATGAATGAATGATTCTATGAACTTTCGTTGTAATGGTATTTGCTGCATGCCTGAATGAATTACTCTATGCTCTTTAGTTGTAATGGTATTGGCTGCATGCGTGAATGAATGACTCTATGCATTTTAGTTGTAATGGTATTGGCTCCATGCCTGAATGAATGACTCTATGCACTTTAGTTGTAATGCTATAGGTTGCATGCCTGAATGAATGAGTCTATGCACTTTAGCTGTAAAATATTGGCTGCATGCCTGAATGAATGTCTCTATGCTCTTTAGTTGTACTGGTAAATGCTGCATGCCTGAATGAATGACTCTATGCACTTTAGTTTTAATAGTATTGGCTGCATGCCTGAATGAATGACTCTATGCACTTTAGTTGTAATGGTATTGGATGCATGCGTGAATGAATGACTTTATGCACTTTACTTGTACTGGTAATGGCTGCATGCCTGAATGAATGACTCTATGCACTTTAGTTTTACTGATATTGGCTGTATGCGTGAATGAATGTCTCTATGCACTTTAGTTGTAATGGTATTGGCTGTATGCCTGAATGAATGACTCTATGCACTTTAGTTCATTGGTGCCCCCTAGGTATGAATTTGCAAGAGATACTAGATTGGCAACTAGGTCGCACCCTTTTACAGTGAAACAGATAAAATGTAACCGTAATAGCTTCCGCGACAGCTACAATCTCCAGGAATTTAAATGTAAGGTCAATAGACATGTATCACACTAACTCGCATCCATTCCCGCAAACACTCTACCCATCTACCCAACCCCCATCCTCGGCATCCTCCTCCGTCTACCACCCTCCTTCCGATATTTTCTATAACTAACCACTCTTTCTCATCACTTTACCCTATGTAACCCCCTGCGCAATAGTGGCAGTGGAATGCCTTGCTTGGGGTGAAATGATTAAAAAAAATATTGATGAATTGATTGAAGATATGGAATTGTGACATTTATTTTCAAACGAATCTTTTTCTTCTTGCTCATAATAGCGATATCTGCTCTCTCGTTTTGATTTTTGTAGGTTTGTAATTTTTAAATTAAAAACATTATTATTATAATTGGGAGGCTCTTGAAGTCATGAAACTTCAGAAGCACACGGTATCTAAAGAGTAGTTTTTGAGAAATGTCGATCAGTTCAAAAGCAGAAAAACCTTTCTGACCCAGTAATCAAATAAAGGATAACGTGGTCATAGTCGTCTCATCTTCCGTTTATTTTATTATTGCTTTTCATTTTATATTGCAAATAATTACTTCTTTCGTTCATTCGTTCCTTTTTTTCTTCTTTTCTTCCTTCCTTCATAAGTTCTTTCCTTTCTTTTCCTCCTCCACTATTTCCTTCCTCTGCGTTGCAGGCTTTTAAGAGATCCGCTAAAGGTTTCTCACATCAAATAAGCTTTCCTGTTATTTGATAACTTGCTCGCAATAAATGCTATCCAGGGTGCGATGAGAAAAAATTGTCGTCCAAATTACGCAAAAATGAAAATTACACTGACATCTCATTTTAAGAGTTATATTTACCAAAATTACACAAAATAATCATGAAATACTAAAGTGTACATTTATTCAATAAAATCACAATTGGCTTCAGCTACAAGCTCCAGATGACTTCGAAATCTCCTGTATCTCTTCTTGATGGTCTCCTGGTTTAAGTTGTTAAATGCTGCCATAATCATTGACTTCAGCTCATTTTTTTGTTTTACAAGGAGTTTTGTTGGTTTTTCATTCAACTGCGCCTCACGGATAATAATCAAGGGACTTACAGTCTAGGGAGGTTGATGCCCAGATGTAAGGGGTTATGGGAGACAGAGAAATTGTCTGACAGCCATGACTTTGTTCTTTTGCGTGTGTGGCATGGTGCAGAGTTTTGTAACGAGACCAAGAGTATTCCAGCAGCCACCCGCTTGATCCAAAGTAGCACTATCTCCTCAAAGTACTTGGGCACTTCGATGTGGTGTAATGATCAGTAAGCTTGTCTTGCTAGAACCTATTACAACTGAGTAGTGGGTTCGATCCTCACCGGATGCCCCCATATTTTCGGCCTTGTGCCACATCTAAGCGGCACTTAGAAAATCAACGCTCTCCTCAAGGCACTTGATATAGGTCTCTGTTTTGAGATTGAGACCCTGTTGAAGAATGAATGATGACATTACGTCGCAATCACCAGTGATCATTCCAAACATCTTCGTAATCACCATTAAACGCATCTAACTCTTCCCAAATCCTCTGCACTGTCTTACGATTGGTACCCCAAAACTTAAATGTTTGCATTAGAGCTTCCAACGCGAATGTTAAACAGTAGAGCATGCCGTTTCCAAATTTTTGGAGGAGTGAAATGTGTCATGGTGCAGTTTTTCTTTTTCTTACAGAAGGTGCCCAACTGACTCTGTTATACTATTCAGTCGACAAAACCAAAAACAAACAAAAGTACATGCGTAAAGTTACAAATATAAAATGAACACAATTTATCTATCGCACCCAGAAGCAGAGCCTAAAAAAAAAACACGTATATACATCAACACGGCTGTAGCTGATGCTAAAAAAGCACCGGACACAGAGAAAATTGCCCGGATTTATTAGTTGACAATGTGATGACGTCATCAGTGTCATCCGTTTCCAGAAACTTTGATTTTTGCGGTTTTTTTCGGCTATTCCAATGGAAATTAGGCACAGAACGTGAACGAAAGCAGGAAATCGGGTTCGGACTTTCTGAGTATAACCAGTCTTTTCTCCCAAAATTAATAAATAAACAAACAGATTTTTACTACGTTCATTCGGATGTTTTCTTCGTTGTTCTTTCTTTCTTTCTTTCTTTCTTTCTTTCTTTCTTTCTTCGTGAATTGTTTAGTTTGATTTCTGACGAAGACATTTTTCCTTGCCCGGATTTTCACTATGAGTGCACGGATCGGCCCGGACCCGTGCCCGGTGTGCCCGGTAGTCAGATACGGCCATGTACATCAAAAACAACTTGAACATATATACGGCTATTTTTTTTTTTGATGTGCTACATCAGTGAAATAAATAGAAAAACTTTACACATATCTCCGTATTAATATAAGTTCGCAGCCTAACGATAATAAGCATTGATTTTGCTCAAAAAGTACTTGTTTTTTTAATATTATCTTCTTTGTTGTCAATGCACTTAACTTAATGGAGAATATTAGCCACATAGTTTAAACATTGTAGAATGAAAACACTTGATTAAAATTCAGGGTAGATTACGAACTCATTAATCCCTTTTTGTAGGGACACACCCACACATGCATATGTGTTGGGGGAAATAACGATATATAAATTGTATATATATTTTATATATCAAGAACAGTTTTGAAAGAAAAGCTACATGGCAAGTTAGAAAAAAATGTTACGCGTTTCATCCGATCCACATTCAGTCAGATGAAGTCTTAACGGATAAAGCGTGTCAGAAAAGATTTTTTCAATACATTATTTCTTCCAATATATATATATATATATATGTGTGTGTGTGTGTGTGTGTGTGTGTGTGTGTGTGTGTGTGTGTGTGTGTGGTTTGGATGTACATATCTTTCCAGACTGTGATGTGAACTTGTCCAAATGGTATGACATTGACGTAGAGAATCGTCAGTGTGGACAGTTATGCGACAGCTACAAGATTGCTAGCCGTAAGCAAATTTCATATGCTAAAAGAGATTTCAACGAGACTCCGTTGCTTTCAACCGACATTATATCCTTGATTGTCCTATCGGCGTTCAGTGCAACAAATCCATAACAATATCGATATATCTATATATCTATATAGTCATCTGCATATATATATATATATATATATATATAATCAGTTAAGTGCCATACGTAATACACGCTTGGGCGATCATGTCTCGAAAGAGACATAACTGACTGAGCAGATGATTTTGCCGCAATAGGTTGCCATCACTTTTTGGTTGCTAGCGAAGGCTAAAGAACACAATTTTTCCTGTTATATAATCCATAACAAGGGTATATACGCGAAATTGAATGTAAGGAATTCAACTGGAATTCGAACTCAGCTCCCCGATTTCTTGTTCCGAGCCGATATCCACTGCACTACAACGTGTATATAACGTTTAAAGCAATATATATATATATATATATATATATGTGTGTGTGTGTGTGTGTGTGTGTGTGTGTGTGTGTGCATATTGCTTTAGTGGAAAACACTCTTTTAGCTAATCTACCAACTTAAACCTGAAAGAAATCTTATTAAGGAAAAATGCGCCCTCTGGTATTTTACTTTAATAAGATTCTTTGATAATTTTAAAAATAAACAGAGCGTCTACTCAAGTATGGGTATCCACTTAAAATATACAAATATGGCACACTATAATAGGACTGGATTTTTTACAAGAGACATCCGACCAGTGTCTTTTGAATGCAAAATATTTAGAAAGCAGCGATTCACTTTGCATGTGAAACACGCGGGCAGTAATTTGAACGGCTGGTTGAAACACGTCAAGTGCGTCGAAAGTATGAATTCCTAAAATAAGAAATCCATAGAAAGCGTATACTTCAACTGAAGAGATACTTGATTTTCTATCATTGTTGTTGATGAATCTGTTATTATTGTTGCTAAATTGTTTAGTCTTAAAAAGCAGAATAATGGCAGCACAATGACAATAACAAGCCTTTTGTTTACCGCAGTTTCCCCACCACCTACGTAGCCGCCCACTGCTACATCCTCCACATCCGTCTGATTTCGGGATCCAGAAGATTTTCTGGGATCTTTGCATCGTAATGGCGCCACGAACAATAACAATGGCGCTTTGTTTCTCTTCGGGCAGCTTATGCGCACGCGCAAAGTACAAATTTATTTTGCTGTCATATATTTTAATTTTAAACTAAAGGACCTTTTTACATAGATTTTATATTATAACAAAAATAAAATTTGGGATTTTGTTTTGTTTTCTTGCGATTTTTTTTTTTTGTGTCTTTTCGTTATGTGGGAGTTTGAGGAAAAATGTCTTATTTTACAAAATGTTATTTGCCACGTCTTCATATTCTCTACTGCATTCAAGAATTCTTGGAATCTTAAAAGTCCTTATGTAATTTTTTCTCTTATCTTTTGTTGTTGTGGTTATTTCTATTGTTTACTATCTTCACATTCGATTTTCCTTACCTTTTATTTGCTAAGCCGTAACTGTTGATTTGTTTTTAAATAACCCGCATTTCAAACCATTGTTTAGAGACATAAACAAACATAAAACAATCATTTTTCTTCCGTTTTCAAATAATAAATAAACATTACTCAAAGAGTAATTTTGCAGTCAAATTCCAAATCTACATTTTATTAAAAACAGACAATTAATCTTCAGTATATATATATATATATATATATATATATATATATATATATATATATATATGTAATGGTTGTTACAGTGGTTTATAAAAGCATAGTATCACTAGATAAAAAGTTTTGCGTTTCGGAGCTACGTAAACTTATCACCAGATGAGGGGCAAACGTAGCTCCGAAACGCGAAGATTTTTGTGTAGTGATACTATGCTTTTATAAACCATTGTAACAACCAATACAATATAAAGCTCTTCGTTGTATGGAGCACTCTTTATAAAAGTAAATGCATGAACAGTGGGTTTAGAACCTACGTGTTCCATAACTTTCTTATAATAGACTCTCTCTCTCTCTCTCTCTCTCTCTCTATATATATATATATATATATATATATATATATATATGTATATAGGTTTAAGTTATGCTATATGTATCAATAAAATTAGGGAAGTGAATCTGTTATGTTTAACTATATCTTGATGTACGATGTGCTCGATTAGGTTTCTCATTTCTTATGTAGAGTAAGTGACTACGGTTAAATTTAATTGGCAAAAATAACCAACAAACGGAATTGACAAAATTTTCATTAAAAGATTTTAAAAGGAAAAACTGGGAAAAATAATTCTAAGCAAGCAATACATATGCATGACAAAAGTAGGCAAAACAACAGTAATAAGGCAAACAGTTCACAAAGTAAAAACAGTCTTAATACGCAAAGGGATACAGACAAGTGGTTCCAGCATTCCGACTCCAAATCAAGAAAGAGCAAAAATATGGAAAATAATATCGAGAAATCTTATTGGCTAGGATGAAATCCCAGTATGCATGTGCGCAGTTTGTCTATAAATTTGGGAAGGAGATGTTTCTTGGCACTCATTTCAAACAGATGGGAACTAACATCTTATATAATAAAACAAACTGCATTATATTTTAACTCACCCTCACCTGATATATACAGTACTGTGCAAAAGTATTAGGACCAGAACTATTTTATCTTTTATGAGGCATCAAAATAATTGCGACAATTTACCAATCGCACCTAGTATATATCCAGCAATGTGCAAAAGTATTAGGACAAGAACTATTTTATCTTTTATGAGGCATCAAAATAATTGCGACAATTTACCAATCGCACCTAGTATATATCCAGTACTGTGCAAAAGTATTAGGACCAGAACTATTTTATCTTTTATGAGGCATCAAAATAAATTTTAAAATCACTCCTGTCCTAACACTTTTGCACACTACAGGTAGTATGCAAAAATATTAGGACAGGGGCGGTTTTCCTAAAAACCTCACTGAAATTCAAATACAGGGTGAAAAGCCAAGTAAATTGCTAATAAATATTGATTATTTAAAACTAGGTGTAAAAGAAACGTATTAAAAAGAAGTTATATTTAATTTTTCCTTTTTTCTGTTAAACAAGTTATTTTGAAACTAATCATTATTCTATTATCCTTGGATATGACTGACCTTTTTCTTATACTCCCTCTCCCTGACCTTTTTCTTATACTCCCTGTCGATAGTGTCAACAAAGTTTAAAGGTTCCTTTTGAAACTGTATTTTGATAATAATTAGCTGTCTGACCTCGAGTAGTTCATGCAAGTGCTCGTTATTTTTTAATTTGGCAAATAACTCTTTTTAAACAGCCCACAATACCAAATGTAGCAGTGTAAAAAGTTGCACAAAGAGCAGAATAAAGGCTTTAAGAGACGTTGGGTGGACGCTTAGAAGGATTGCATCTGACGTCAAATGTTCCTCAAATACAGTGAAATATACCCTGGATAGAAAAAAAGAAACTGGGAACTTTGAAACAAAGAAAAGGAATGGACGGCCAAGGAAAATATCTGATAAAAAGTTTAAATATCTACGATTAGCTAGCCTGAAACCCGGAAGAAGACGGCCCGTGAATTAAGGGACGAGTGCAACAAACTGCTTCCTAAAAATGAACAGGTTTCTAGGTCCATAGTTACCAGAAGGCTTTGTGAAAATGGATTGTATGGGAGAGTAGCGGTTAGGAAACCATTGTTGCGGGAAATAAACGTAAGAAAGCGCTTAGAATTTGCAAAACAACAAAATCCCAAAGGACTGGACTGGATCAGTGGAGGGAAGTACTCTGGACAGACGAGTCAAAATGTGAACTTTTTGCTCTAAAAGGAGGCAGTATGTTACGCGGAGATCAAATGAAAGCTACCTTGCAAAATACATTGTGCCAACAATGAAGTATGAAGGTAGAAATATTCTTATTTAGGGATGCTCTAGTGTCCAGGGAGTTGGAGACCTGAAGAAAATTGATGGATAAAAAAATGTATCACCAGATTCTTATCCGCCATGGTATTCCATCTGGGATACATTTAATAGAACAAGGATTTATTTATCAACAATACAATTACCCTAAACATGCTCAAGAGAGAGAGAGAGAGAGAGAGAATTTGCTCCATGCAAGGCAGTAAAGCCACTAAGATAAAAAAAAAAAACATTTACTGAGTGTAAAAGAATTAGAAAACAGAAAGGATTTGAATGAGACGGAACAATAGAATTGTAATCATGAATATAACAGAAAATGTTTGAAATTGCATTTAAATTTTTGAAGATCAAAGTTGGCCGGAGAGTATAAAGCCGGAAAGAGAATTCGACAAGCGAAACGTGTAACAAAAGAAACTGCTGGCACAAAACTTACGGTGACATCAAACCAATTTAGCTGTAAATTGATGAGACCGATATTCGTCAGTTAAGTAGCATAGGCGACACACACTCCGGCAATCACGTCTCTTTCGAAACATGACTGAGTAGGCAAAAAAACATTTTCTGCAGTAGGTTGTCATTCCTTTCTGTTATAGACTGATTGACAACCAAGGCCATAGAACCCAGTTCGTCTTGCTATTTAACCCATATCTAGAGAGAGAAGCGACAGATTAATACATCTCCCAAGGGTATTTGCGTGTAAATGAACGCAATAAATTCAACTGGAATTCGAACTTGGTTCTCCAGTTTCTCATTCCGCACCGATATCCACTGCACCACAACGCGCTTAAATTTTAAACTCTCGTTAAAATAGCAAAGAGTTCAGTAGAACACTTACCATGAAAGTATTTATAAAAAAAAGCACAGGGAACCTACATTCTTCTTATTATTATTCTTCTTCTTCTTCTTCTTCTTCTTCTTCTTCTTCTTCTTCTCCTATGTTCCATGTTCCTTCAGGACGTAGGCGATCATGGCTTTTCAGGTCTCCCTATCTCTGGTAGCTCTAAGAATTCTTTGTCCTGTTACCAGACCCAAACCCCGCTCTGCCATCAACCTGCTCAGGTCCTTCAAATATGTTATCTGCTGCTTTTCCTCTATCTAACCTGTGAGTATCAGATTCTCCAAGCCTTCTTTCCTCATTACATGTCCCAAGAACGTCAGCTATCTTTTCCTGGTGCTCAGTATTAATTTTCTTTTCGTTTCCATCCTTTCTAAAACCTTATCATTGCTCGCATGCACGTTCCATGATATCCGCAGCATCCTTCTGTAGAACCACATTTTAGTTGCTTCAAGTTCTTTCTTCATCTTTGATGATATTGTCCAGCATTCACTACCATATTAAAGAACAGACAACACACAGAAATTCAGTACTCTCTTCTTTGTTTCTAGCGAAATTTTCTCGTCTCTTAATACTCTGCTTAGCTTCTAGAATGCGTCCTTGGCGATTCCAATTCGCCTTTGGATTTCAGTGTCGCAATTTCTGTCTTCCCTTAGAACTATTCACAAGTACTTAAATTTTTGTTCTTGCTTGAATTTAGTATTCCCAACCTGTAATTGGCATTTTGGGCCCCTCTGTTTGCTGATGACCATACATTCAGTTTTCTTGAAGTTTATTTGTAGTCGTATCTTTCGACTTTCTTCATTTACCTTTTTCAGGAGGTCTTGTAGTTTTCGTTCCGTGTCAGCTATCAGCACTGTATCATCTGCGTATCTTATGTTGTTCAGATTGTGACCGCCAATGACGAATCCTGATATAAAGTTTAGGGTCCTCCGAATTGTCTCGCTGTACAAGCTGAATAGATCCAGTTAAAAGACACATCCTTGTTTAACGCCCTTTTCTATCTTGTATATCTGCTGAATTCGTTTCCTGTCCGTATGCAGGCGGTTTGCTGCCAGTAGATGTTCTTGTTTACTCTAATGTCTTTTCCAAATATGTTGAGGTTTTCTGAGCATTTCTGTCAATTCCCTGCAGCGTAGTTTTCCCAGGTGACGGCGTGGCAAAGTGACAGAAGCCAAGACACCAAGCCAAGACCAATACTATTGCTGATTCCGCTTTGAATTTTATCAATAATCTCTAAATAAATAGCAAGAGCACCGAACCATATTTGGCAACAGTATTAAACGCATGGATAAATGGAAGACTTATAGATATGTAAGATAGATTCTGAAGATAAAAATTGTCTATCACGACACAGTAAACCATCTTTTCTATCAGCTGACCTAGAAAGAGATTCAATAGGGTTTTTTCATTTCATGCCACACTTGAATGTTAATACGTGAAAGTTCAACGATTAATTCTCCTGGGGGTTAGCATCAGCTATGCTGATGAAAGGCAGAAATGGGTTTCTCAGATGATTACTAGAGAGCTGTCATGTTTTAAAAGTTTTCAAGTTAAAACCCATTCTTTCCCCGTTAATAACCTACTCTGGGTCGTTTTTGTATCATTCGCCAATTTGACCTTATCGAGGCAGGAGTAAATGATTGTGCCATCGGCATATATAACAAGAGAGCTGATGTCATCGAGAAAGTCGTTAAAGAAAATTAAGAACAAAGTGGGACCAAGAATAGAGTACTGGGGGACACTTGCATTAGTACAGAAGGATCTAGAAAAGTGGGAGCTCAGAACAACTTTCATTTCATGACTTTATAATAAAAATTGTATCATTTCAAAGTTCATCCGGAGACACCATAACTTGTAAAGAAAAATTGGCATGTTAAACACTATCAAACGCTTTGGAGACAACAACCCGAGCTTCACTGTTCTTATCTAAAGCTTGGTAGACAACTTTCCACAATAATCGTTGACATCAGCAGTTTTCCTAGAAAAATTAACCTCCATAACAGAAGGTCGTAGCCACTAATTAGTGAGATCACCAAAAAGTTCAAACAGTTAAATCATTATGGCCTTGAAAGAAAGAAACAAAGAAAGAACTGTTAAACCATATCCTAAACAAAGGATAATCTTCTACTCTTGTTCAATAAACAGGAAAGGATTCTGAGTAGGAAGAAAAGTGATCCCATTTATTTGTATTAATCTGTTCACAGCACAGGAGGCTTTGCGTTTTTATTGATGCCGCAACTCAAGGAGTTGGCGAATATAGGTACACTGAGGATTATATATATATATATATATATATATATATATATATATATATATATATATATAATCCTCAGTGTATTTAACACGGCTGTCTGTTAATTTTTAGTTACAATTCTCTTTCCTTTTTTTTTTGCGAACCCAGACGATGTCAATTTTTTCTTTTCTTGTTTATTTGATTTTATTTTATCTTTTTCTTTTTCTTTTTCTTTATTTTTCCTTTTTATTTTTATTTTTATCTTTATTTTCTTTTTAATTTCTTTGCAAATCAATTTAAAAAGGAAAAGTAGACTAATTTTTCTCCAGTTTCTGAAAGGATTTTTCTGTTGCTGAGGTGATGTGTTATCCCCCGTGGGGATCTTCATATCGAAATGGCCATTCAACATCTTTGAATTAATCCTTTTTTAATATATATTTGCTCTGTAATAATTTATTACATGGAGCTCTCTTCCTGTATCATTTTTTAATATTAAAATAAAATTTTTAATATTAATTAGGATCGGGTTTTTGGAATTTACCTTCCTGCTTTTTTCCCTTGGATTGAAGTATCTGAATTAAAATATATATATATATATATATATATATATATATATGGCAGAGTGAGAGCTGGTGGTAATAAAATAGTGCTCGATGTAATATAACACAGCTATAAATTGAATATTAATTAATAATTTTCTTTTGCATCACAAACGAAGAAAATATGTATCTTGATTAATATATATATATGTGTGTGTGTGTGTGTGTGTGTGTGTGTGTGTGTGTGTGTGTGTGTGTGTGTGTGTGATAAAGATATGCTATATTTATTGGTAAAATTGCTCAGGGAGAGAAAACGGACATTGATGTCAACACCAAGAAGCCTTTTCTTGTTTCATGAGTGAACCAATATTCCGTAGTATTCAGTTAGCTATGTTATTGTTCTCCTATTTATGCATATATACTGAACAATGGTGCATTATTTATAGCAAAATATTTTGTATTATCCTAACAGTTTTGTGAAAGGCGTTGATGGTTACGTTTAAAATTATTTTAGAGGCAACTGAGTAGTGATAATTGCGGATCGAAATGCGTTTATATAGAGCTATTTATTTATTACTCATTATTTATTCCCATATTAAGATATCCCATGATTCATTAGAGCCGTAGGAGCGCCACATATAGTGCAGCTACAGTAGAAATGGTGTTTCTTTGGGAACGACAGCCTGGCAGAGCACAAATCACTACGGGCTGGTTCGAATTCAGAGTTTTCCTTCTTCAATCAAGGCTAGAGAACCCAGTCTACCCTGCTATTTTCCCATACCTGGAGGGAGAAGAAATGAATTCTTACTTTTTCAAATGGTAATGCCATAGTGGCCTCACCCATTCAACGGATTGAACTCTTCCTACAACTATATATACTTCTACTCACAAGAGGTGGGAGCAGATCAGAGACAGAGCAATAGGCAAAGAATTATGAGATAGCCAACACTGCTACCGTACTACCATTGCTAGTCCCAGTTCAAGGATTAAATTATAGTATCACTACCTAACCCGTATTATCGCTTTACTTGTAGTTTGCGGTGTTTAATATATATATCGTTATTTCCTACTAGCAGTATAGCCCGGCGTTGCTCGGATGTAATGATAGCTTTAAAACTAATCCATGGTCCTGGGGCTCAGACTCAGTCTAAAGAATATTTGTGTGAAGTTTGGTGAGAATCGGATAAAAATTGTGGATCTGTATAAATGATATACAGACAGATAAACAGACACACACACAAACATCTTGCCTTTTATATATATATATTAACGATTTTCTGCACTATTGTAAGAACTACAACCTTCAAACTTCTGAATATCGTTTCTTATGTCTTTGTGTATGAGTGTATCAAATTTGATTAAAATCGGACCACTCCTTCTATAACACGATTTTTTCGATTATCGATTTTCGATAATTATCGGGGGTACCTCGACACAAAACCTAGCTAAGAACACTCGCAGACGCTTATAGTACAACTGTGTAAATTTTCAAGAAAATCGGTTCAGCCATTTCGGAGTCTATAGGTAACGGATCAACGGCTTAACTATTAATTAATCAGTTAGATTTCAGATGCGAGTCTTCATTAAAATCAAGTTTAAATAAATAAATTTTTAAAAAGATCGGCTTTAATCAATTTCGTAACATTTCATAAAATAATATTGTCTTTGTTTATATTTGTTTATATTAGGTTACGTAAACAGAGCATATATGAATATTACAAAACTCAGGATGTGTTCATAGGTCTTAATTCGAACTTTGCCAAATTGATAATTCCTTCGTGGTTGAGTTGTCTAAGACACATCAGATCAATTGACGGTTTCTCCTAGGCCAAGGGGACTCAGGTTCGATGCATTCTATTCTAACAAGATTTTTCGAATTTTCAGGCCGGTATATATACATATATATATATATATATATATATATATATATATATATATATATATATATATTGTTTATTTATAAAAAAACAGAGAATATCAAAAACGAATTTCCATTAAATATAATGGATAACTCAACTAACGCTTTTATCCACTGGGCCCAGAGATATCTTCAAAAGGAATGACATGTGGAAATAGAACAACCTACACCCGCAGACTAAATAAAGGGTTCCGTTCGAAATTCCAACGTGTATTACCTGAGGAAGGCCGGAGCGTATAACAGCCTAAACGTTGTGAATATGTCAATCAACATGAAGACAGTCTGCACGACGTAAATAGTGTACATATATATACTACTATTATTATTATTATT
This sequence comes from Ascarosepion bandense, assembly GCA_037127315.1. Classification (NCBI taxonomy): domain Eukaryota; kingdom Metazoa; phylum Mollusca; class Cephalopoda; order Sepiida; family Sepiidae; genus Ascarosepion; species Ascarosepion bandense. Next base: position 284,550 of record JBBBDQ010000742.1, on the reverse strand, counting down.
ATTATTATTATTATTATTATTATTCTGATGATTGCTTTGGGGTCCTGGGCATGACGGTAAACTGCATCAGGCATCAAGGCCTCTGATTGAAAGGTTGTGAGGAGCATGGAACCACCTCTTAATTGCTGTGGTTCCCAGGTCCACCCTGATCCGGACTGGTAGCACCTGTTAGGGTCCCAGCTATGGACAAATAGTTAACCTCTCCCAAACTGGGGTCAAAACACTACGAAAGTATAAAAATACACTTTTATAGAAATATATACATAAAAATAGACTTTCATAGAAAAGTATACATTTTGGGGAAAAAATATTACCAACAATAGATATTTGAAGAAAAAATTATTGCCATAACACATTTTTGAAGGAAGAAAATTCTCAGCAAAATATTTTTAATGCAAAACTAGAAGACTTTTTCAGTTTTTTAAAATAAAAAAGAATAAAACCAAAAAGTTTTCATTAAAATCTGACTAAATCTTACAATAACTGAACATTAAAAAAAATACATTAAAGCCCCACCTTTCTGACATTAAATAACCCACAGAGGTTGATATACCGTTAAATCAAACTCAAACTCAAATGATTGCTTTGAAGAGTGAAAGTAACAGTCACCACGCAGTGTTGATTCCGTTGTCCATACTGTCTCTATCGATAAACGTTTTATTTCCGATATTGTACACTCTATAAATTTAGCAAATTTTTAACTCGGTATATGTGCGTGTGTGTTAGTGCACACGCGTGTGTCCGTGTGTGTAGGTGTCCGTGCACACGCACGCGAATATCTTACTGTGAATTTAATGAATGTCTTTGTCCAGTCAAAACCTTTTCTGTCTCGTCATCTGCATACACTACCTCTCAGATGACAGATTTGATTATTTAATGTCTGTGTTTCCTTCAAATATCTGTCATTTCTCAATCTAAATATTTAAACACTCGCACATGAAGACATGACAAGTTTTATAACAACATATATTTATTCGTAGAACCTATATATTTATGGAACTAAATGTTACATATGTATATATGTGTGTATATATATATATATATATATATATATATATATATATATTGTGCGTGTAACTCTTCAAAATGTCTACATCATCTTTTGGTGCAAGCATACTTAACTGAAATTCTCAGTAAATGTGTGAACAATAATAATAATAATTATAATAATAATAATAATAATAATACATATGAGAACAACAACAATTCCAGTTGTAGTTAAATTTCTCGGATTGACGAGAAACTGTTCCGATGGACACATTGAAGGGAACTGTAGAAACCCAAACCTTAAAGAAATACAAAAATTGTACTAATAAGTACAGCTCATAAGGGCTTTATCTATGTAAAATGTGTGGTATCTTAGTTTGTTTTTTTTTGTTTTTTTTTTGTTTTTTGTTATTTGTTTTGTTTTGTTTTTTTTCTCTAAAAATGCTCTGAAAATTGTCATGATGTTATTTCTAAGCATTGATCTCTAGTTGGGACCCGGAAAGAAATGAGTATAAACCAGAAAAATGGAAATAATAATAATAATAATAATAATAATAATAATAATAATAATAATCCCTGTAAACCCCAGCTTAAGAGATATACAAAAATTGTCTTGTTAAGTACAGCCCACACACTAAGGAGAACTTTGTCTATGTAACGCTAGGGATGATAGGTGAGATATAAAAAAAACATGAAATGGAGCCATAACGACACACCACGACCTGCCTTAGGCCTTCCCGCAGACTTGGTAGATAGTGCGACCATAGTAGAAATTGAAACATGATGAAAAATGACAACATAATAATAATATCTGATTCCTTATAAGGAAACATTTAGCATTCATCGAACGAATATCCAGAACTACTGGATATCTAGGTTGATATTTATAAAAACTTTCTTTTACAATAATTTTTCATTAAAATAATTTTCTCAGATCCTCTAATTGTTACCGCTTTTTCCAGTATCGATGGGTGTTTCGATAAATAGGTTGGGGTATATCATCCTTAAGGACACATGGCCCAGTGGATACAGACGTTGGTTAGTTCTTGACTTAACTCTTTAAGTTGTGAGTTCAATACCAGGCTACAGCAGTACAAGTAACTTGCAGGGTTAGAGGGAGATAGCTCATGACTTCCAATCGAGGTGTTACGCAAGGAATGAGGGTGATATACCCCAGTGATTGTAATAAAGGGTCGGGTTCGAAATTTCTAGTACCTGAAGAAGTACCGAAACTTCGTACAAATGGCAACAAAGATGAGGACAATAGTCCGAATAAATACTGTAAATACTACGTCATCTCAGAAATATAGACAAATAACAACAGAAAGTGAACAGAGCAAAATAATACTTAACAAAAAAGATATGTCAGACAAAACTAGACAAAGCAACAGCAATAAGGTAAAACAAAAAAGCGTTCAGAAAGAATTGTGTTAACACACAAAAGTTATACAGACAACTAAGAATAGCGTTCTGACTTCAAGATAAGAAAGAACAAAATATAGCGGTGTAACTAAGGAGTCAGTCAGTTAAGTGCCATACGTGATATACGCTTTGGCCGATCATGTCTCGAAAGAGACGTGACTGACTGGATGTGGGTTGTGGTGCAATGGATATCGACTCGGAACGACAAATCGGGGAACCGAGTTCGAATTCCAGTTGAATTCATGCCATTCACTTACGCACAAATACCCTTGGCAAGATATTAATCAGTCTTTTCCCTCCAGTTATGTGTTAAATAATAAAACAGATTGGGTTCTATAGCATTGGCTGGCAACCAGTCTACAGCAGGAAGAAATTGCAACCTACTGCTGGATAATCTTGTGCAGAGTCCGTCATGTCTCTTTCGAGACATGATCGCCCAAAGCGCGTATCACGTATGGCACTTAACTGACTGAACTAAGGAGTGTCTAGCCTATTGGCAAAGAATAAATGCCAGCATGCATCTGTACGAAGTTTCTGTTGGGAAAGTCATTCCTATTAGATTCACTACATATTTATCAAGTTGTTTTCATTATATATATATAAAAGCTTGCCTTCTTCTACTGGACGCTCGTGGCCTATGGGTAGAATCGCCGGCTGACGCCAATTCGGTCGGGTTTCGTTCCTGGGTTAGGAAGCGACCGGAGCCTAAGCCGTACTGATGAGCTGTAATACAGCGAAACAGATCTGTGAATGACTATATATATATATGTATATCTTTTCATTATTGACAAAATCCAAAGGAGAATCAGCAATATAATCGATACTGATTTGGGTACCCGCCTTCACTCACTTTCTCGCCAACATGATGTAGCTTTCCTTTATCTACCGATATTTTTATGAGAATTGCTCTGACGAGCTTTTTTCCTCTGGTTCCCTAACCAAATCTATTTACATATGCTACTAGACTGGCATCAATGACCCACTGTTTTACGGCCGAATTAGTTAAATATAACCGCCTCTCTAATAGTTTCTTTTTTCGTACTTCCCGTTTGTGAAACTCCCTTCCGCTTGCTTGCTTTCCTGATAGCTACGAACTCCAAAATGTTAAATACAACGTCAATTACCATCTTCTATCTCCTTGATTCCCATCTTTCCCGTATCATTTTTTGACATCCACTATACCCTGAGTTTTTTCTCACTGAAACTTCCCACCCGCACACCAGTGGCTACCCTGCCTTGTTTATTATGTAGTTATTCTCATCTGATTATTTTTTATCTACAGGTAATTTTCTACCTATCACATTTCATTACCTATCTATCTATCTATCTAGCTATCTAGCTAGCTAGCTAGATAGATAGCTGTCTATCTGACAGACAGACAGACAGCTGTCTGTCTGTCTGTCTGTCAGATTGTCTGTCTGTCAGCTTGTTTCAGTTCACTATCCACTACCTGTCAGGTAGTCTGCTCTGTGCCTTATCTATTTCGCTACTTAACTCTGTTCATTAACGCCCATAGCACAGAGGTAGAATCGCCGACTGACGCCAATTCGGTCGGGTTTCAAGCCTGGGTTAAAAAGCAATCGGAGTCTAACTGTACTGATGAGCTGTGATACAGCAATACAGAACTGTCTGCGGATGACAATATATATATATATATATATATATATATATATATATATATATATGTGTGTGTGTGTGTGTGTTTGTCTCACTCGCTCTTTCGCTTTCTCTCCGTCTCTCTGTTCATTATCTATCTATCTATCTATCTATCTATCTGCCAGTCTGCTACTGTGAATTATCTATCTTACTCTAGTCATTTTCTATCTTTCTCGGTTCATTATACACACACAAACATATATATATATATATATATATATATATATAGATGATTGTCTCACTCGCTTTTTTGTTTTCTCTCTCTCTCTCTCTCTCTCTCTCTCTCTCTCTTTCTCTCTCTCTCTCTGTTGTGGAGTAGTTTACGCACTGAAGGATATAATCGTGCTATGTCGGTTGCTAATCGATTTAACGTACTCAAAATGTTAGGAACTTGGTATTCTTCCACTGAAAGCTGACTCCTTAGTATTCGGCTAACTGCCGACTAATATCAACTGCCTAGTAGTTCTACTGAACTCAAATATAAATCTAAAGAACTCCCATGAACTTCCCAAGTACTTCTTCCGTTAACTTACTGTTAACTCTCATTAATGTTGGAGGGAGAGTCCATTATCTGAGGAATAGGTGTGTTCCACCATAACTCTCTCTCTCTCTCTCTCTCTTTCTCTCTCTCTCTCTCTCTCTCTCACTCTCTCAGTCTCTCAGTTCATTATCTATCCGTCTATCTGCCAGTCTGCTTCTGTTCATTATCTTACTCTAATCATTTTCCACTTATCTCAGTTCATTATCTATCTATCTATCTATCTATCTATCTATCTATCTATCTATCTATCTATCTATGCCTGTCTGTCTGTCTATCTGTCTGTCGGTCAGCCTATCTCGGTTCATTATCCATGTAGTTTGTTTATGTCTATCGTCATATTTTATTATCTCTCTCTAATAAGCTGTTACTGATTAACTATTTCTATTTATCTACCTGTTTATATATTTTTATATCGATTTCACTTTAATCCTTCTGACTCATATTTCCATCGCGCGCTTTTGTTTATTCCGATGATGAACTGTTGAGAAAGCAAAAGTAAATAAACAATTTTTCGTAACAATGCCGTCAGTAATAGGCGAAACTTTGGGCTAAACTTTCTCAACTCTCCAACCGACTGAAATGAGATCCAATCCTCTGCTTTGTATCAAGCGTTTTCTCGGGGCAACAAAAATAAAACACTTCCAAATTTGAAATCACAATTAAGATGGCTGTCAATCGCAAATGCTAACGTGTCCCCGGCGCCATTTCTACATTCATCTCTCTCCCAATTAAACACGCCAATCAAAGGCACATCCAACTATCCTGTTGGCATATAAAAGGTTAACAGAGACTTTACAGGAGCCCCTTCGACCGTCCATTTTCTCCTTCGGTTAATTCCAATGTCATATTAAGTAACGTCTGCTCTCCCAGAATTTTTTTTTCTTCTTTTTTTTTTTCAATCTGGATATTATAAATCTTCGAGGAAAGGTTCCAGCAACGTTTGTATTTCATTTTGTATCATAGCATTTTGTTTTGCGCGTTGTGTTAATAGGGGTTTCGGGCTGTTAAAAACGTGAATTGGGTTTTAAGACATTGAATGAAATGTTTCACGGAAATAAATGAGAGAACGACAATTGACAAATAGTTGAAAGGAAAAAGAATATTAATCGGGATTTTTACAAAAATTAAGAGAGGGAGCGAAAAATTTTCCATTCAAATGAAATAAGTAATTAAACAAATATTTCTATTTTTTAACGTTATGCTTCATTTTTTTACTTTCCCTGAATCACTAATATTGAAATTTTCTTGTAATTGTCTTTAGTTTGTCCTTCTATTAAAATTAATGTTTTTCTTGATAGCATCATTATCATCATAACGATTTATTTCTGTTATAAATGAAACTTTCTTGTAATTGTCTTTAGTTTGTCCTTCTATTAAAATTAATGTTTTTCTTGATAGCATTATTATCATCATAATGATTTATTTCTGTTATAAATGAAACTTTCTTGTAATTGTCTTTAGTTTGTCCTCCTATTAAAATTAATGTTTTTCTTGATAGCATCATTATCATCATAACGATTTATTTCTGTTATAAATGAAATTTTCTTGTAATTGTCTTTAGTTTGTCCTTCTATTAAAATTAATGTTTTTCTTGATAGCATTATTATCATCATAATGATTTATTTCTGTTATAAATGAAACTTTCTTGTAATTGTCTTTAGTTTGTCCTCCTATTAAAATTAATGTTTTTCTTGATAGCATCATTATCATCATAATGATTTATTTCTGTTATAAATGAAACTTTCCTGTAATTGTCTTTAGTTTGTCCTCCTATTAAAATTAATGTTTTTCTTGATAGCATCATTATCATCATAATGATTTATATCTGTTATAACCTAGACTACTGTAGTCGAGCTTATGGTAATATCATGTTGAAACACCGGTTCTCGTACAATTACCGACGTTAAGTAACGTCGAATCCGGTCAATATCTAAATGGGTAACCCCTTGGGAATATCACGTGCTGTAAACTTGAATGTATAAGTGGTGCAGTTGAAAATGGCTCGGAATTTTAATTGGAGAGCTGAGTTTCTATTCCAGATGGAATCGTCATATTTACGCAAATCCCTAGCGGAAGCTATGAATTCACCTCTACTTCCTCCAACTAAGGGTTAATTAATAAAACATTTTTCGCAAAACCTTTGTTATCCACTTTCTAAAAAGATTCTTACAATTTGTAAATATTTTCTGGCGTTAAATAATCTGCAAAGAGTCGATAACCCGTAAAAAACGAATCAATATATCAGTGAAATACTGATTTGTGTCACAGGTATTAGTTGTAGATTTATTTATTCATTAGAACATTGAATAAGTTCTCGCTGATTTTTCATAAAAAGTAATGTTTTATTTACAAAAATTAGAAAGAAACATGTCACTGAAAGTATTGACTATTGCTAGCCACTACTTTTTCCATCTTTCTGGCAGTATTTGAATTCCACGTCGGAAAAACGACACGTCTTTTGAGGCTAACTACGAGTCAACTCATTTTTTTGGCATCTTCATAAGAATGAAAGCCCTGCTCAGCCAGGCCATCTGCCAGCGATCGGAACAAGTGATAATCGGACAGAGCAATGTCTGGTGAATACAGCGGTTGGGATAGGATTTCCTATTTAAAAGTTTTCAATTGGTTTTTCTTTCGTTTAGCAACATTTAGCCTAGCGTTGTCATATTGCAAAATCACTCTGTCTGGTCTCTGCTCGTATAGTGGTTGTTTTTCTTCAATGCTCGACTCAAACGCATCATATGTAGCCGATAGCGATCTTCCGTGATGGTTTCGGTTGGCCTGAGCTGCTCATAATAAACTACACCAAGCTGATTCCACTAAATTCAGAGAAGAAATTTCGAACAATTGATACTTGGCTTTGCCGCCGATGTTGACGTATGGCCGGGCTTACCCCATTATCTTCTACGCTTAGGGTTATTGAAAGGCATCCACATTTCATCGCCGATCACGTAACGATGCAAAAAACCTTTCCCTTTCTGACGTTAAAGCAGGTCTTCACACGTGACAAGACGCCGTTTGATGTCTCTCATCTTCAACATCGTACGGCACCTAATGTCTTTGCTTTTGAATAATTTCTGATACTTTCAAACGTTTCGAAACTGTTGCATGATCAACTCCTAATGATTCTGCAAGTTTTGCGCCTGACACGAGTCTTCATGAATTAACGCCTCCAATTTTTCATCTTCAAACTTTTTCGGTGCACCAGTGTGTTTTTTTTACATTCAACATCAAAATCATTATTTTTTAAGTTTCTAAACGAATCTCTCCACATTGTTTCCGACAGAGCATGGTTTCTGTAAGTCTCAACAAGAATTCTGTGTGCTTTAGCTGCAGATTTCTGTTGAATAAAGTAAGTCAGTCAGTCAAGTTTCATACGTGATACACACTTGGGCGATCATGTCTCAAAAGAGACACGACCGACTGGGCAGAAGATTATCCCGCAGTAGGTTGCCATTACTTTCTGCGGTAGACTGATTGCCAGCCAAGGGTATAGTATCCAGTCTGTTCTGTTATTTAACCCATAACTGGAGGGAAGAGACGGATTAATATCTTCCCCTAGGGTATTTGCGCGTAAGTAAAGGCAATGAATTCAACTGGAAATCGAACTCGGCTCCCCGATTTCTCGTACCGAGCTGATAACCACTACACCACAACGCACATTCCTCTTAAATAAAGTAATGCAGAAAGATTCCACGCAAATACACTTTCTTTGGATTTCTTTGAAATCCGACATGTTTTACGCTAAGAAAAACAAACTTGTTTACACTTCGGCAAAATTTTATACACTAAATTTCAAGCTTGCTTATAGTACTTCCTTATAAATGCCTTACCATCTGAAACTATACGCAGGTCTGGGAACGCCATCTGCTGAAAAACAGCGAGAACTTATTCAAGATCCTAATATTTTCTCAATAAATTTAATTGTATCTACGCTGTTCACAAAGTGAGGGATGGGTTTATATATTGATTCTAATATAGAATTTACCCCCTACTTTATATCCACATTATAATATCTAGTTTAGTTATCAAATTTTGTTTAGACATTAATCCATCCCGTCTACGGCTATATCGTGTTGAATGCACCGGTTCCCGTCCGATCACCGAAGTTAAGCAACATCGAGCATAGTCAGTACTTAAATGGGTGACCATTTGGGAATAACAAGTGCTGTAAACGTAATGGCCCACCGGTCCTCCAGGTTTGGGGTTTGGGGGTTTGGGGGTTGGGTGCAGGACTAACAACCTTGCTCCGTAAAAATCAGTTTCTTTACAGAAACAGCAACAAAAAGATGCTGCCCTATCCACCATTGGATGGGATGGAGAAATGTTTATTAATCCACCCCTCCTCCCCTAGATATGGTTTAATTAGTATGATTCGTATCACTAAATCATTCTTCTTCTTCTATGTGCCGTGTCCTTTCAGGGCGATCATGGCTTTCCATGTCTCCCTATTTCTGGTGGCTTTTAGCATGCTTTCTCCTGTTACACAACGCAGCCCCCGTTCTGTTATCCATCTGCTCAGGCCCTTCAAATATGTTATCCGCTGCTTTCTCCTGCCTCTATTTCCCTCCGTGTGGCCTATTAGTATCAGGTTCTCCAAGCCCTCCTTTCTCATTACATGTCCTAGGAACATTAGCTGTCTCTTCCTGATGCTCAGTATTAATTTCCTTTTCGTTTCCATCCTTTCCAAAACTTCATCATTGCTCACATGCTCAATCCATGATATCCGCAGCATCCTTCATTACTATCCATAAAAAATAGTATGATGATAAACTAGATCGGGTGGTTTTGAGAAGCGTAGTACCTCAGGGGATGCCATCTTGAAGTTGAGCACTATAATAATTATAGATATTCATAAATTGTTTTATCCTCCATTACTACCAGGATGTGTTTTGTATTCTAGGTATGACATCAAACTACACCTGGAACTACCTCTCTTAATTGCTATTGTTCCCAGGTTCACTCTGACCTGAGGTAGTAGCACCTGTTAGGGTCTCATCTATAAGCAAATAGTGTACCCCCAAACAAAAACCAACAATACATTTTTATAATTAAATAAGCAAGAATACATTTTTATTAAAACAATTACAATCAATACAACACGAAAATATAAAAATACATTTTGTAGTAAAATTACTAACAATATATTTTATGGTCTACAAAATATATATCTAAAAACATACCTTTGCTCTGAAAGTATAAAAGTATAAATATCTGTAGTTGAAAGCATAAAATTACGTATAAAATATTTAGATATTAAAGACCCATAGATTTTTATACATTACCAAACCACAAACATGATAGAACTTTCATGACATTAATCCATTTTGAATTATCGGGCAATCTTGTAAGGAAAATATGCACCCTCCGATAGGATTTGAACCTGGGTCTGCTAGTAGAAACCGTCAATTGATCTGGCGTGTCTTAGACTGCTTGACCACTCAGGACTTACAGTCAAACCAAGTTCAAAATAATGCTTTTTAACAAACATTTTTCTTTATCGAAGAATTCATATCTGCTCTATTTTCGTAACATTACGTAAAGAAATTGTCTTTGCATATATTAGTTTATATTAGGTTACTAAAACAGAGCAGGTATTAATCCTTCGATAGATAAGGAAAATGTGTGTTTAAAGGCATTATTTCGGACTTTGTAATTCCTGAGTGGTCCAGCGGAAGTTCAAGAACAATAGTAGAAGCAAAGGAATTTGTTCATGAAGGTTGCGATCGTCATCTTTTCTTCCTGACACGGCTTGTAACAGTGATTACTAGGGTCAACTAGGACTTTTTTTAATACTTCAATTTTTAAAATATTAAAAGTGAAGATGAATCGAGACGAAGGGGAAAATATTATGGGGGTGGGGGGATGGACAGGCACTAAATGGTAATTATATGGAGTCCAATTACACATTCTTTCTGTTTACAGAGAGACGGGGTCCTAGTTATAATATATAATGACTTCAACGCTTGTAAATGAATGCCGAGTGTTAACCAGACAACAGAGTGAACTGGTCCAAACTGAAGCCATTCACGCAATTTCTGCTACTTATCAAGTGTTCAGCAATAGCTGACTCGGAAGTGTTCACAAGTTGACCCGCACGGACATCCGTTTTGAGAATTCTTAGGGGCATATGTTGATTAATTCTGCAATCCAATTTCTGCGACGTCCTTCCTATGTAGTCATTACCACAACTACAGATACATTTATAAATAACGGAAGAAATATGATGGGGAGGAAGTAAGTCCTTTTTTATTAATGGGAAAAACAGAACGAGTGCCAAGATAGACCCTAACCTGAGTAGAAAAATAACAAGTAACTGCTCTAGAAATTTGCTTAGCCACTTGCTCACTACATGAAGCAATATAATGTAGCCTTAAATATACTGGACATTTTCCCTCAGTATACGGCTTATCTTTTGAAAATTTGTTCATTTTATCCCGCATCACACCATTAACAACATCAATAGGATAATCTTTTTTAGATAGGTGCTGCGGACAAAATCTAACACCACGTCCAAATAGGTTTCCGTGCAAATTTTTAATGCGTTATGTGTAAGGGTCTTAATTAAATTTATCTTTCGCATCCTTGGACAAAATGAGTCCCACCGCGTGTACAATACCGAATACGTGGCTTTGCGAAACACGGAGGTTTTTAATTCTGTTGGGATCCGATGAACGAAAATACCAAGAAAATATAAGGAACGTCGAACTCCTTCTCAGTTGTAAAATTTTAAGGACGGTTGCAACTGATTCAAAATAGCAAGAAATGAGTCGGCCTCACTCTCGCTGTCAAACAGACAAAAAGTATCGTCCACGTACCAATAATACATGGATGGCTTATTTTCATGCGTGAAGAGGGAAGATTCATAAAAACCAACAAATATATTGGCGAAGGCATGGCCCAGAGGGCATTCCATAGAGACCCCTGTCTATCTGCCTATACATATAGTCGTCGAAACTAAATTCAACTGATAATGTGGCAAACTTCATTAATTCAATGAAGACATTCTCAGGTATATCCGAACGAGTCAAAAAACTACGATACAACATATCACAACAAATATCTATAGATTCTAAAACTGAAACACATGTAAACAATGAACACGCGTCAAAATAACACATAAATGTGTCAACCAAAGAGAGTATTACGAATTATTTCTGCAAAAGAAAAAGAATCCTCAATAATATACGAACAGTAATAATCAAGTACTGGTCGAAGAATTCTAGTTAGAAAACTAGCAACTTTATGTTGGGACAACCCTACCGTAGAAAGAATTGGTCGTAGATGTACATTTTTCTTATGGAGTTTTAGTAAACCATAAAGACGAGGACGGATTGACCCCGTAGGTCTAATTTCAGAAGAAACTTCTGATGTCAGGAAACCTCGTTTGACCCAACTAACTAGCTGCTTTTGAAACTTCGCTTCGACTGCGATAGTGCGGTCATGCGTCTCAACCGGACCCAACGGAAGAAACTTAGTATTGTCATCAAGAATAGAAAACATTTTGGAGACATAATCAGAATGATTTAACAAGACCACACCAGCACGCACCCTTATCCGGACGAGTAATAACATGATTGTTATTTTTTAAACTTTTAACTGCTCGCCGGTCCTGGACACTTCAATTGGACTCAGAAAAGGAAACAGAAGTACTGGCATAAGTATGTGGCAAACTATTTAAGGTAGCCTTAAGATTAGAAACTGAGTCTGAAGAACAAGGAATAAGTCGAAAGATTTGCGAAGATAGGATCTCAACTTCCGAGAGAAGGAAAAAAGATGATGACGTGTGAAAGAAGAACATAAAAAGAAAAAGAATAAGAAAAAGAAAGGGACGTTCAGTTTGATACAAATTTAAAAAGAATGACAATATTATGCAAAACGAAATAACAAAAAAGAGATGAAGATTTTTTTTTAAATGGATAAAGTTAGCGAGAGACTTTCAAATTACACAATTGTCAGATTCATTTCGTCCCTTCTTGCCATTGCCAACTGTTCAATCTGTCTCCAATATCCCCAGAAGCATTATATCTCATTAGGTCTAAGTAACAAAATGACATCAATTTCGCTAAATGATTTCTATAATCAATGTTCTAAACCCGAATGAAGGTAATTAAGCCTTGAGCACAATCCTCGATACCCCAACACGCCAAAGAAACAGATTAGACTATCTTAAAAGTTCCGAAATTCTCAGATAGAACATTATCATTATTATTAGTTTTCTCGCTACTATTTCTCTCATTCTATTATTATGGCTTTTCATCAAAACGCTTAAGGCTTAAAACGACATTACGCTAAAACACCGGTTTCCATAGGATTCACTAAAGTTAAGCAATGATCATTACTTTGATGGGTGACCGCTTAGGAATTTTTCATTTGAGAGCCGAATTCTAATTTCCGTTATGTTCACTTACGGACAAATAACCTTTGGCAATGTATGACTCCACCTCTTTATTTTAAAACTATATCATGTTAAAACGCCGGTTTCCATACGATTCACCAAAGTTAAGCAATGATCATTACTTTGATGGGTGACCGCTTAGGAATTTTTCATTGGAGAGCCAAGTTCTAATTTCCGTTATACTCACTTACGGACAAATAACATTCGGAATGTATGACTCCACCTCTTTATTTTAAAACTATATCATATTAAAACGCCGGTTTCCATACGATTCACCAAAGTTAAGCAATGATCATTACTTAGATGGGTGACCGCTTAGGAATTTTTCATTGGAGAGCCGAATTTCAATTTCCGTTATGTTCACTTACGGACAAATAACATTTGGAAATGTATGAATCCACCTTTTTATCCCTCCACTCACCAATATGACTTAATTATTATGCTTTGTGTCATCGTTGTGGTACAGTGGATATCGGCTCGGAACGAGAAACCGGGGAGCCGAGTTCGTATTCCAGTTGAAGCCATTATATTCACTTACGCGCAAATACCCTTGGGAAAGGTATTAATCCGTCTCTTCCCTCCAGTTATGGGTTAAATAGCAGGACAGATTGGGTTCTATCGCCTTGGTCGGCAACCAGTCTACCGCAGAAAGCAATGGCAACCTACTGCGGGATAATCTTCTGCCCAGTCAGTCATGTCTCTTTCGAGACATGATCGCCCAAGCGTGTATCACGTATGGCACTTAACTGACTGACTGTGTCATTAACCTATTATTATTCAAAACAAAATTTTTTACAATTTAAAATCTTTTCCTTGCTTAAAATTACCCACGTAGCATTCTTTCCCGCATCTTTCCCTCATGTTCTTTTCACAATCCACTCTACTCTCATGCAGCTCTCTTCACACTAGTATTCTCATCCTTCTCTTACCCATTCTCTGACACCTCTTGTAACTTGTTCCTCTTTCTCATCATTCTCCTCTTTTGTGACCCCTTGCACATCAGTGGCAATAAAACTGCCTTGCTTGGGATAAAATGATTATATAAAAATAGTTGATGAGCCGTAGAAAACAAATCGATTAGTCAATCAAAACAGCGATTTACATTCTACGATCTTTAAGTAAACTACATTACTTAAGATGCTATCCACTTTTCAATGTTTCTCTATTACTTGCTGCTGGGGATCTTCGTCGCCAATTTGTTGTGAAGTTGTGGCGAATCTTCACTGCAAAGTTCTAGTGACCAGTTTGTGTCGAAAGTAAGACACGGAACACAAGAGGTAGGTTCAAAACAGTGTATTAGTATCACAAGAAACAAAATATCCAAAAGAAGTGTTAATAATAAATCACTAGAAATAAGTCGGAAGGTATTATTACGCTGCTTATCGCCTGACTAATAGTTGTCGTCAAGCGCCTTTGTTAACTCCTCTTTTAACTGCTTTCGTTAACTGCTTTCGTTAACTGCAGTATTTATTTGCCTTCCCACTTAAAACAGAATGTGGCACAAGGCCTTTTTAATGTGGGTAATTCGGGCCATATAGCCCGGTCAAAATTTTCTGTCTAATGTTCCCCCGTTGAGACTCTACCCTGGGTTAATACTCTCCGCTTGAAGGCAGAGAGTTTGACAATGTGCAAGACAGTTAAATGTAATATTCAGTTACCCACCACCACTAGATCAAGATATGGCACAAGGCATTTTTAATGTGGGTTACCCGGGTCATATAACACGGCCAAAAATATCTAATTTTGCCCAGTCGTGACTCTAACCTCCGGCGGAGCCACGATGGGTTATTACTGTCCGCCCGAAGGCAAAGAGGTCGACACTGCGCAAGGCAGTTAACTGCAGTATTCAGTTCCCTACCCCTCCACTAGAGCAAGATGTGACACAAAGCCTTTTTAATGTAGGTTCTCCGGGCCATATAGCCCGGCTAAAAATTTCTGTCTAATTTTGCCCAGTCGTGACTCTACCTATCGGCGGAGCCACGACTGGGTTAATACTGTCCGCCCGAAGGCAGAGAGTTCGACAATGCGCAAGGCAGTTAACTTCTTTCTCGGATGTAAAGCAAGTAATTATATATAACAAGAGGAAGAGTCCATTCCTCATAGGAGGGCACCAGAACAGTTACTTTTACCGGACAGGTGATTTCGTTCATTATTACTTGCCAGGATCGTCCAGAATATACTACACGGTGTCGTTGGTTATGAAGGTTATTGAAGGTTAGAAATTTTTTTCAGATGTACGTTAGAAAGACCATGGCAGTCTTTTGATTGTTTGTCCTCATCTCATTTATCCTTACTTATGAAAGCTGCCGTTGTACCTGCAGATTACTTACTGCCCTGAAGGATATTTTTAACGCTGATCATCACCTGTTGATATGGGATTTTATTTTATTTTATTTTATTTGTTTGTTTAATACAGTGGTTCCACAAATTTTTCCCCTTGCTTCATTTTCGGAATTAAAGTTTGCTTAAGTCACACCCAATTTATACTGTGATTCATACATACCATTACAAAGGGCATCTCGACGAGGTGTAATAGTTAGCAAGCTTGTCTTACTCGAACCTGTTACAACTTAGTAGTGAGTTTGATCCTCACTGGGTACCCCATTTCTTTCGGCCTTGTGCCACATCTTGGCGGCACTTAGAAAATATACATACCATTACAAGTAAGCCATTTTTTTAATTTTAAAAACAGAAAGAGAAGTGGGAGATAATCGTGGATTTGAAGTCATCATCATTGATAACTCTCTCCTTCAATTTGTGGAACCTAGTTATTTTATTCTTAATACTTGATATAATGCGAAAATATCACAACGATAAAATCGATAAATAATTATTTATAACTATTTACACTGGGACTACCATTACAAGTCAGCCATAATAGAATTTAAAATTTGAAAAAAACAGAGTGAAAATTAGGAGATAACCAATAATAACGGAGCAGGAGGTTGGCCTTAACAAATAGAGAAACACTGCTAAACGCCGCACTAGATAGAAAGTTAGGTAGAGCAATGATCGTCTGTGTCCTGAAGAGACAAGAAGAAGAAGAAGAAGAAGAAGAAGAAGCAGATTGCGGTGCTGGATGAAACTACTACTTGAGCAGAATTTACTTATTTTCTATCTCTCTAAACTTATTTATAAATGGTTTTATGTCGAGGTACCCCCGATAAATATCGAAAATCGATAATCGACAAAATCGGGTTATAGAAGGAGTGGTCCGATTTTAATCAAATTTGTTACACTCATAGACAAAGACATAAAAAACGATATTCAGAAGTTTCAAGGTTGCAGTTCTTACAATAGTGCAGAAAATTGATAATACATATATATATATATATATATATATATATATATATATATATATATATACGGCAAGATGTTTGTCCGTGTGTCTGTTTATCTGCCTGTATGTCTGTATTTTTTCAGCCCTTTTATTTTGGTTTCTGCTTTGGGTTTTGCTCTAAGTAGGTATAATTGTAGTTCTTAGTCTCAGCCATGATACCATTTACTCAAAGGACTTATTTAACCTTAAAAATTCAGTTTACGACGAAAAAGACTTATTTAATATCGATAGCAGGAAATCAAAATTTGACTTACATCCATTTATTTTTCTCTCAGTCTACGATTTCGCTTTAACTGGAAACAACTATTGCTTTTTAGTCTTTCGTGCCAACGTCCGAAGAGTCTGAGCTCCAGGACCATGGATTAGTTTTAAAGCTTTCATTACACCCGAGCAACGCCGAGTTATACTGCTAATTCTCCATAAAATGAGCAAAGATTTTTTTTTTTTTTTTTTTTTGCTTAGAATGGGGATTTACTTATTCGTAGTTTGATTATATCTACGTTGAATATTCACAGTGGCTGAAAGGCTGAGCCTCAAAAACTGACTCTGCGCCTCCGTGGAATTCGATTTGGAATTTTGTTAAGTCCGTACATGTGTGGTAACTGTCTACATTCATTCCTTGTGACGTAATCCTTGTACTTGCTCAGGATTTGTGACAGCGTCATCTCAATTTTTAGGATCGGATACTTTTTTTTTTTACCTTGCTGTAGCTACCATCCCTCACTAGGCTTGCCGATTTCTCTGTGTATTCCTACGTGTCCATCGCCTCCGCTACTTTCACCTTGTCTGCTGGCAATATGATGATGTCCGCATCGCTCTGCAGGGTTTTGATAGCCGGTTTTTCCTCGCTTGTGATGGGAGGCTTGGCATTCGCCAGTGCCTGTCTCAACTCATCAGCCATGGCTTTAAGGATTTTCAATGCTGCCTACTCACTTCTTGCTAGTTTTTCGTTTTTTCACCTTCTCTTTTCAAATTTTCTTACTTTCTTCTTTCCTTTATACTTTCTTATTCTTTCTCTCTTTCCTTCAATTTTATCACGCAAGTTTTTCTTCTTCCTTCCATACTGCTCTTCCAAGTGCTTCTATCTTAACTTATGTCTTTTCATATCAACCTTTAAAACTCTTCTTTCTTCTTTTTTTTTACGCTTTCCTTTATTCAAGTATTTCTTTCTTTCTTTTTTGCAAGTTTCCCTCCATTCAAGTTTTTTTTATTTATTTCTTTTTTCAAGTTTTCCTCCATTCAGGTTTTCTTTCTTTCTTTTCACATTTCCATCTATTTAAGTTTTTCCTTTCTTTCTTTCTTTTTTTCTTTATTTCTTTCTTTTTTTCTTTATTTCTTTCTTTTTTTCTTTATTTCTTTCTTTCTTTCTTTCTTTGTTTTCACATTTCCATCTATTCAAGTTTTCTCTCTTTTTTCTTTCTTTCTTTTCACATTTCCATTTATTCAAGTTCTTTCTTTTTTCTTTCTTTCTTTGTTTTCACATTTCCATCTATTCAAGTTTTCCTTTCTTTTTTTGTTTTGTCATTTTTTCTTGCATTGAAGCTGTTCTTTCTTTTTTCTTTTCACATTTCTCTTTCAATTTCTTTCAGCATTTTTTTTTTTTACGTTCCCTTTTCTTTTCTTTTTTTTATAATTCTTTCTTACCCCTTCTTTTCGTTGTTTATTTATATATTTTTTGCGGATTCATGTGAATTCCTTTATATATTTTTTTTCTTTTTCGCGTTCCATTTTCAAGTTTTTCTTTTTATCACTTTTTTCATTCTTTCATTACACGTAGTTCCTTTCTTTCTTTCTTGCTTTCTTTCTTTCTTTTTACGTTCTCTTTCAATTTTTTCAGTCTTTCTTTCTTTATTTTTTCGTTCCCCTTCCAAGTTTTTTTTTTACTTTTATTTCACATTTCATTATTTTTTCTCTCTGCTCATGTAATCTCTTTCATCTAACGTTTCTTTTTCTTCTAAAATTTCTTTTCTGTCATCTCAATTTTCATTAAATTACAGAAAAAGAAGGAAAAATCGAATCCTTTCTTTCAAGTTTTGATTTTTTTTTAATACGTTATCCTTCTTTATTTTTATTTTTACTTTCACAAATCCTTTTTTTTAAGCTAAAATTTTTTGACGTAAACATTTCTTTTATGTTTTTTTGCTTGCTTTCTATTTTTGTTTTATTTCTTATTGGAAATTCCAGGTGGATTCGTATCATTCACTTACGCGTAAATACCCTTGGGAAAGATATTAATCCATCCCTTCCCTCCAAGTATGGGTTGAATAATAGGACAGAATGGTGCGGTACGCCGGGAGTTGGGCAGCGGGGTGAGCTCCCACTGTT
Organism: Ascarosepion bandense; assembly: GCA_037127315.1. Taxonomy (NCBI): domain Eukaryota; kingdom Metazoa; phylum Mollusca; class Cephalopoda; order Sepiida; family Sepiidae; genus Ascarosepion; species Ascarosepion bandense. The sequence goes on along the minus strand of JBBBDQ010000742.1, from coordinate 265,881 downwards.
CTTATAAAATGACTCCTGATGGCTAGTGTAATTTTATACCTCTGCCGCACAAACTCCCTATCCTGCGTCCACGTCGCGGCACTGGCTCCACTAAACGGGCAAGGGTGTGAAAGCGAGTGTTCGGCGCTTTAAAACCGTTCAATGCTCCCTGCAAATCCAGATCGCGTCTGTTCCGGCATCCGGCGGCCCCTGGTGGCGGTGACCTCTGCGTCTGCGGGTAACCTGCGGCAAGTCCTCGTCGTCACTGCGGGGTAGGGCTGGGGACCCTACCACACCATCTGCTTTTTCTCCTTGAATCATCCCTTGTGATTATGATTATGATTATTAATGTCTCTCACAGTTATACCGACTCAAGCTACGGCGTACCCGGTAGGCGACGCGCCTGTCCTCAACGGTTTGACGGGGCAGGTGTTAAATCAGCAAGTCAGACTACTTCCACGCAGGCGTTCGTCTTACTTCGCCTGCTGGAATGTGCGCACGCTGCGGGATACTGGAGTGCAAGCTCTAACCATGCGTGCGCTGTACAACTATGGAGTTGAAGTTGCATGCCTCTCAGAGGTCCGCGTCCCTGACTCCGGACACTCCACAATCAAGGTCCCGGGGGTCGACAGGAACTTTCATCTCTACCACAGCGGCGTGTCGGACAACACGGGGCGCCAGGGCGTAGCCATCGCCTTGGCAGAATCGGCAAATGCGGCTCTCTTGGAGTGGGAGCCAATTTCTCCGCGCCTCGCCAGGATTCGGCTGAAGGGCCACATCACAAACATCTCCGTGGTGGCCATGTATGCGCCCACCCTTGATGCAGATGATGCCACCAAGGACGCGTTCTACAGCCGGCTCCAGCAGGTCGTCCGAGGGGTTCCTCGCCGCGACATGCTGATTGTCGCGGGTGATTGGAATGCGCGCACGGGGCCAGGCGACGACACATCCAGACATATCCTCGGTCGGTTTGCTTTGGGGACCCGATGTGACAACGGCGACCGCCTCGTCAACTTTGCGGCCGCAAACCGCCTGGTGGTCAGCAACACACGTTTCGACCACCCGCGCAGACACCTGGCGACCTGGAACTCAAACGACAGTCACACGCAGAACCAGATAGACTACGTCCTGGTGCGGTCCCGTTGGGCCGGCTGCGTGCTTGACTGTCGGGCGTATAGAGGAGCAGAAACCGGGAGTGCAAACGGCTCCGACCACGTTCTTGTCCGTGCAAAACTTCGTCTTCGCTTGAAGCGTCTTCCTCCGCGGCAACTAGCCCGCCGGTTTGATGTATCAAAACTCAAATCGGTGGTTGCTGAGCCTTTTCGTGTTGAGCTGCGGAACCGTTTTGACGGCCTCGTCTTGGACGAGGAGGCACCTCCAGAAGCGGAATGGAGCTCGCTAAAGACACAGGTTACAAACGCAGCTAAGGCCCATCTGGGCTACAACCGCCGTCGGCACCGCGATTGAATCTCCGCGGGGACGATTGATCTGGCCGAACGAGCACGGCGTGCGCGACTGACACAATCCACACTCTACCGCGAGCTACGGCGCAGAACGGCGCAAGCAGTCCGCAACGACCGCAACGCGTACTGGCGGAGAGTGGCGGAAGAAACGGAACAGGCCTCAGCCAATGGTGATACCAGAAAGCTGTACCGTCTTCTCAACCGGGTCAGCCGTCCATCGCGGGGCGCGAGCGATACTCTCGTCGATGCAGCAGGCAATACGATCGCCGATATGTCAGCCCGGCTTGACAGGTGGCAAGAGCATTTTAGTGTTCTGCTTAACCATGATCCAGCACCAACCCCTGTCCATGCCGGCACAATCTGCGGCAACAACGTATGCCTGCAACACGGATCCACCGACGCCAGATGAAGTTCGCGTGGCTCTCTTTCAGCTGAAGAACAACAGGGCCCCCGGTGAAGATGGCCTTCCAGTTGAAATCTTCAAAAGCTGTTCCGAGGTGATGGTGCCATGGTTACACCGCCTCCTGATGAAGATCTGGAACACAGAGGTCGTCCCCGATGACTGGAGAGAGGCAGTGCTTCTCCCCTTCTTCAAAAAAGGCGACAAACGAGTATGTAGCAACTACCGCGGAATCAGCCTGATCGATATTTCGGCCAAACTGTTCACAGTCCTGCTACTGAAGCGCTTCCAACTCGCTCGCGACCACCGTACCCGCCCAAGCCAGGCTGGTTTCCGTCCGGGTAGAGGGTGCTCTGACCAGATCTTTTGTCTACGCCGGATACTGGAGACGCGCTGGTCTTACCAACAACCGACGGTGCTCTGTTTCATCGATTTTGCAGCGGCCTTCGACTCGGTGGACCGCAGCGCTCTGTGGACTATCATGCGGGACGATGGCATTCCGCCAAAGCTGCTGCGTCTGATTCAGGCCTACTACCGGGAGACGAGGACACGTGTTCGTGCTTACGGTGCTGAGACCGGGGCGTTTGAGGTCCGCACTGGTGTGCGACAGGGATGCGCGCTCTCCCCGACGCTCTTCAACTACGCTATCGACTGGATTCTGATGAGCGCCCTTCAAGGCTTCACTGGGGTTCGGGTGGGCCGCGACTTGGCCGTGACCGACCTGGCGTACGCTGACGACATTGTCCTTCTTGGTGACAGCATCGAGGAGGTGCAGGCGGCCGTCAGCCGAGTGCATACCAGCGCGTGCGCGATCGGCATGCGCATCAATGCTGCAAAGACGAAGGTGATGACGGCGCTGTTGCCTCCAGAGGCCCAACAACCCATCCTGCTCGACGGAACACCCCTGGAGATGGTGGATCACTTCATCTATCTGGGCTCGTCTTTTGTCCCGAGCGGCCAGGGTGGCGATGAGATCGGGCGTCGCATCAACCTTGCGAGGGCCGCCTTCAACCGCCTTCAACCGCCTCCAGAAGTGTCTCTGGTCAAGGCGGGAGATCGCCCTGCGTACAAAGAGCCGCGTCTACCAAGCTGTTGTGCGATCCATCTTGCTGTATGGCTGCGAGACGTGGCCGGTGCGCGTGGCGGACCTCAAGAGGGTGGAGGTCTTCGACAATGACTGTCTCCGGCGCATCCTGCGTTTCCGGCGGATTGATCGGGTGCGGACATCGACCCTTCGTCAAACATGCCGTCTTCAACCGATACCGGCTGCTCTCCGACTCCGTCGACTGCGTTGGTTCGGCCATGCTGCGCGCTGTCCTCCGGGTGAGCTGATTCGCGACTGCCTCTTCCCGAGGCCCCTACCGGGCTGGCGCAAGCGAGCGGGGGGTCAGCTGAGGACGTGGGCAGCCACGCTGAAGGGGGACATGGAGCCGATCTCGGGCCCAAATGTCGTGGGATTTCGGAGGTGGAACCGGGACTGGGCAGAGATCGGAGTGGAGCTGGCTCAAGATCGCCGATCGTGGGCCGCCGCTGGGAGAGACGCTTCAAATGTTCTTGGGGATGCCGGCTCAACCCGTCCTGGGTGAATGCCGCTACAATACAATATAATACATATACCCTTGGGAAAGATATTAATCCATCTCTTCCCTCCAAGTATGGGTTGAATAATAGGACAGATTCGGTTCTATAGGTTGCTTTCTATTTTTGTTTTATTTCTTATTGGAAATTCCAGTTGGATTCGTATCATTCACTTACGCGTAAATACCTTTGGGAAAGATATTAATCCATCTCTTCCCTCCAAGTATGGGTTAAATAATAGGACAGATTCGGTTCTATAGGTTGCTTTCTATTTTTGTTTTATTTCTTATTGGAAATTCCAGTTGGATTCGTATCATTCACTTACGCGTAAATACCCTTGGGAAAAATATTAATCCGTCACTTCCCTCCAAGTATGGGTTAAATAATAAGACAGATTCGGTTCTATAGGTTGCTTTCTATTTTTTGTTTTATTTCTTATTGGAAATTCCAGTTGGATTCGTATCATTCACTTACGCGTAAATACCCTTGGGAAAGATATTAATCCGTCTCTTCCCTCCAAGTATGGGTTAAATAATAGGACAGATTCGGTTCTATATGTTGCTTTCTATTTTTGTTTTATTTCTTATTGGAAATTCCAGTTGGATTCGTATCATTCACTTACGCGTAAATACCCTTGGGAAAGATATTAATCCGTCTCTTCCCTCCAAGTATGGGTTAAATAATAGGACAGATTCGGTTCTATAGGTTGCTTTCTATTTTTGTTTTATTTCTTATTGGAAATTCCAGTTGGATTTGTATCATTCACTTACGCGTAAATACCCTTGGGAAAGATATTAATCCGTCTCTTCCCTCCAAGTATGGGTTAAATAATAGGACAGTTCTATAGGTTTGGCTGGCAACTAGTCTACCGCAAAAAGCAATAGCAACCTACTGCGGGATAATCTTCTGCCCAATCAGTCATGTCTCTTTCGATCGCCCTCAGCGTGTATCACTTATGGCACTTAACTGACTGATTGTACAGTGTGCTGAGATAAAGAAAAGTATGATAATGAAGAAGTTCATAATAGTTTAGAAGATAAATGTTTGCTAAACTTGATTTGTAGTTTTAATTAATTGAAATTTTAGCATTGTGACACATCTAATTTGTAGTTAGTAAATCACGATAATTATGTCAAGAGAAAACTGTTAAAAATTTTAATCCCATGAAAATATAACTTTATTTTCGGTTTTCTTACTTACAAATAATTGAGGTACTACTTAAATTGACTGGTCTGTGGTGCAGTAGATTTCGGCTCAGAACGAAAATTCAGGAAGCTGAGTTCGAATTCCAGTTGAATTCCTTGCATTCGCTTCCGCGCAAATACCCTTGGGAAAGTTATTAATCCGTCTCTTCCCTCCAGTTCTAGGTTAAACAACAGGACAGATTGGGTTCTATAGCCTTGGCTGGCAACCAGTCTACCGCATAAAGTAATGGCAACCTACTGCGGGAAAATTTTCTACCCATTCAGCTATATCTCTTTCGAGACATGATCGCCCAAAAGTGTATCACTTATGGCACCTACCCGACTCGTAAAAAGTTGGGATTTTTTAGGTTAGAAATCATTAGATTTTCCCATAGCCTCTAATTTTTCAGAATGAAAAGATAATCATTTTAGAAGGGGGTGCTGTTCATAATATAAATAGTGCCAACTCATTCTCTCTGACTTACGGCCAGATCACGTTGAAACACCAGTTCCTGTACAATCATCGAAGTTAAGCAATGTCGAGTCCGATCAGTATCTACACTTCTTCTTCTTCTATGTGCCCTGTCCCTTCAGGACGTAGGCGATCATGGATCTCCACGTCTCCCTATCCCTTGTGGCTCTTAGTATGTTTGCTCCTGTTGCTCCTGGCAACCCCCGTTCCGTCATCCACCTGATCAGACTCTGCAGATATGTTATCCGCTGCCTTCCTCTGTCTCTCCTTCCTTCTATCTGACCAGTCAGTATCAGGTTCTCCAGGCTCTCCTTCCTCATTGCATGTCCCAGGAACTTCAGTTGTCTCTTCCTGATGCTCAGCATCAATTTCCTTTTTGTTGCCATTCTTTCTAACACTTCGTCGTTGCTTGTATGCTCAGTCCACGATATCCGTAGCATCCTTCTGTAGAACCACATTTCGGCCGCTTCCAGTTTTTTCCTCATTTTCGATGATATTGTCCAGCATTCACAGCCGTACTGAAGAACTGACATCACGTAGCAGTCTAGCACTCTTTTCTTCGTTTCTATTGAGATCTTCCTGTGTGTTAGTATTTTGCTCATCTTCTGGAACGCGTCCTTTGCCATGCCCATTCGCCTTCGGATCTCCGTGTCGCACTTTCCATCTCCTGTTAGAACACTTCCTAGGTACTTAAATTCTTGGACTTGTTTGATTCTGTTATCCCCCACCTGTATTTGGCATTTTCGGTTGTATCTTTTGCTGATGACCATGCACTCAGTTTTCTTAAAGTTTATTTGTAGTCCCTTCTTGTCACTCTCCACTGCTACTTTCTGTATGAGATCTTGCAGTTTCCTTTCCGTGTCCGCAATCAGTACTGTATCGTCCGCGTATCTTATGTTGTTCAGGTTGTGGCCTCCAATAATAATTCCTGGTGTGTCATCTAGGGTCCTCAAAATATTCTCGCTGTATAGGTTGAACAAATCCGGTGAAAAGACACATCCTTGTCTTACGCCTTTTTCTATCTTTGTGTATCTACTGAGGTCGTTACCTGTCCGTATGCAGGCCGTTTGCTGCCAGTAGAGATTCTTGATTATTCTTATATCTTTGCCGAAAATGTCGAGGTTGCCTATCATTTCCATCAATTCTTTTACCGGCCATAATTACTAAACCACTCCAGTGTTTTAAAAAAAATTATGTATTTCATATTATTTTTTAGTATTTATTGCCAAGTGAATAATTGTAAATGAAAATAGAATGATTCTTTTGTTAATACTGCAAATAGATTTATAAATATTTAATAATTACCTATATTGCATCAATGAAAGAATGAAGAAAATTTAGGGTGATTCAGACGAGTTCATCTTTGCTTCCTTACCTTGTAAAATTTTGCAAAGTAATAACAACAAAAGAACCATTCTATTTTCATTTAGAATTATCCACATGGCAATAAATACTAAAAATAGTATGAAATACAGCATTTCTTTTAAAAAAACTGGGGTGGCCTAAAATTTTGGCCGGTTGTGTAGATAGATGACCGACTGGAAATACCAGGTTCTGTAAGGCTGGGTGTGCGGTTGGTATAAATGACAATGGTTCGGAATTCTTAATGAGAGAGCGAAGATTCAATTCTAGTCGGGTTCCTTATATTCAGTTATATGATAGTTATGCGCAAATACCTCCCTTCTACCCAGCTAAGAGTTAATTAGTACAACTGGTATCAATAAGCCATTATTACTTTCAAAATTTAGTGCAATCTAAAAATATTTCCTCGCTTTAATTAACCAGCAAAAGGTTGATAAGTCGAATAAAACGAATAGATCAAGCAGTCAATGAAATATTGATTATCGACACGGGCATGATTTTTAGATTTATTTACATTCGCTGGAATATATGGAAACTACGATGTCCACGAAGAGGAGGATCGATTTATATATTGATATATATTGATAGTAATATAGAACTGATCCCCCACTTTATATCCACATTATAATTTCCTGTTGGGTTATTCATGTTGGGTTAGGTATGAATCCATATCTTCTCCCCCAGTTATGGGTTAATTAGCAAGACATGCGTCTCTAAATCATCACAGTCTACAAAAACAAATTCGCACAATCTCAAAATGTTTTCTGGCTTTAAATAACCGGCAAAGGGTTGATAAGACTTAGAAAACGAATCAACCAAACCAAATCAACAAATTCAACTTTTTATTTGTTTAACAAAGACAAGTTTGAAACTGTGCTTACGTCATTGTATGTAACGTACTATTCAGTCAGTCCATAAAGTCAGTCATACATTCATACATTCTCTGATACAAGATATACCTTTTGGCACCTCGGCGTGGTGTAATGGTTAACAAGCTTAGAACCAGTTACAACTGAGTAGTGAGTTCGATCCTTACTGGGTGTCCCTTACTTTCGGCTTTGTGCCACATCTAAGCTACGCTTAGAAAATCACTATGATATACGGTTGAGCGATCATGTCTCTTTCAATCCATGACTGACTAGACAGAAGATTTTCCCTCGGTAAGCTGCCATTGGTTATAAAACCTGTCCTACTATTCAGCCCATAGGTAAGGGGAGAAGATATGGATTAATACCTTTCCCAAGTGAATGCAAACAAATTCAAGTGGAATTCGAACTCTGCTCTCTGATTTCCTATTCTGAGATGATATCTATTACACCACAACGCATATACTATTACGAATTCAAAAAACAACAAATGATATTATCAACAGAATGCAGTTATCAATGACGGAACTTTTTAATTATTTCACCCAAAGACAGGGGGTTATGCAACTTAGACGGAAGAGGTTACGAGGAGTGGAAGAGAAGGAGAAGCCTTTGGCGAGGAAAAGTTAGGAAAAGACAATAAAGGAGGAGGGTTTAAGGAAGATAAGAGATGGTGATCGACTTTGTATTTAAATCTGAAGATTGTAGGTGGCGGGGAGGCAAGAAAACGGAATGGAGATCCACAGGGGAGAAAAGAAACTTTTAGAATAGAAGTAGCGTTAGTATCTCGCTATATCAACAATAAAACGGTGAGGCCTTGTAGGACGCTTAAATTCATGTAGTCAAGTCAGTCAGTCAAGTGTCATACGTGATACACGCTTGGGCGATCATGTCTCGAAAGAGACATGACTGACTGGGCAGAAGATTATCCCGCAGTAGGTTGCCATTGCTTTCTGCGGTAGACTGGTTGCCGACCAAAGCTATAGAACCCAATCTGTCACATAACCCATAACTGGAAGGAAGAGACGGATTAATACCTTTCCCAAGGGTATTTGCGTGTAAGTGAATGTAGTCAAGGCACTAGCAAAAAAGAAAAAAAAAATACAAATAAGTCGGTATATGATTTAACTTTGTATTTATAATATGAACAGCTATCCACTACAAATCACAGGAAGTTGTGGGGAGCCATAGTTTCCCAGAACCTTCAGGTACACGGTACAAACAATAATTATATACCTCTCACTCTGCTTGTATCATTTTTCTCGTCGTGTAGCTTCTCTACGTGCATTGTGGTGCAGTGGATATCGGCTCGGAATGAGAAATCGGAGAGCCGGGTTCAAATTTCAGTTGAATTCGTTGCATTGACCTACACACTAATACACTTGGGAAAGGTAATAATCATTCTCTTCTCTCCAGCTGTGGGTAAAATAACAGGACTCGGTGGATTCTACAGCTTGGCTGGTAACCAGTCAACCGCAAGAAGTAATGACAACCTACTGCGGAAAAATATTATGTCCAGTCAGCCATGTCTGTTTCGAGACATGATCGCCCAAGCATTTATCATGTGTGGCACTTAACTAGTCGATTTTCTCTGTCATTTTTTTTAATTCGTTTTCTCTTGTTCTGTTTTTTACTTCTTTTATTATAAACCAGATTAAAAGTCGTACTCCGGTCGGATTTTTAAGCTACGGACGGTTAATTGCGCTTCCGGACCAAAATTAAAGGGACTTCTATCTCTGGTCCAGATTAAAAAAAACAGCAATTATTATTGTAAAAAAATTCTTCTATTCATTCCAAGGAACTTCAAAGCCTAATTTTAACTCTGATTTGGGCTATAAGCCTAATTCCAGCCAAAACACCGTTTTGGACCGAAAGTCTGATTTGAGCCGAAAATCTTATTTGGGCCGAAAGTCTGATTTGGGTCGAAAGTCTGATTTGAGCCGAAAGTCTGATTTGAGCCGAAAGTCTGATTTGGACCGAAAATCTGATTTGGGCCGAAAGTCTGATTTGGGTCGAAAGTCTGATTTGGGCCAAAAGTCTGATTTGAGCCGAAAATCTGATTTGGGCCGAAAGTCTGATTTGGGACGAAAGTCCAATTCACGCTTAGTTCTTCAAATCACAAACTCTGTTGAACTTCAATTGAACTGAATTATTCAAAATCAAGAATTCTGCCGAATTTCAAAGCTTTACGCTTTGAAACTTCTCACTTTAAATGATTCTTTGATATTTTGGAGAAATAAAATTGGTTTCCCCAATTCTCAAAGTTTTCGAGGTTTTTTAAAACTGAATTTAAAACCAATATATGTTAAATTCACAAAGTTTTTGTTTTACTTTAAACTCAATATGAATTAAAAACTTTAAAAATCACTTATATTTTTCAGCTATTTTAAAATTTTAATTTTTAGTTTTCCTGTCTCATCTATCTTTTCAATCATCGGAATCATCCTGATTCCTAAAAGGTATACTATGTCTATGTAGGGTAAATGTGGCCCGAGTTAAAGGAGGAGAGAAAGAATTTGTTGTTTAGCTAAATTTATTTTATAAATGGAACTTTGTCTCTTTGTATGTATGTGTGTGTGTGTGTGTCTGTGTCCGTTACCTATAGACTCCGAAACCGCTAAACTGATTTTCTTGAAGATTTACACAGTTGTACTATAAGCGTCTGCGAGTGTTCTTAGCTAGGTTTTGAGTCGAGGTACCCCCGATAAATATCGAAAATCGATAATCGAAAAAATCGGGTTATAGAAGGTGTGGTCCGATTTTAATCAAATTTGATACACTCATAGACAAAGACATAAAAAATGATATTCAGAAGTTTTAAGGTTGCAGTTCTTACAATAGTGCAGACAATCGATAATATATATATAAAAGGCAAGATGTTTGTGTCTGTTTATCTGTCTGTATGTCCTTTATACAAATCCACAACGTCTAAAGAGTCTGAGCTTCAGGACCATGAATTAGTTTTAAAGCTTTCATTACACCCGAGCAACGCGGGGCTATACTGCTAGTTTAATATAAATATTTATCCATCTGCTTCTTTCTTCTTTTACTTTGTTTTTTTTTTCGTTGTAACTTTTCTCTTTCCTCCGTTTTTCTTTTTCCTTTCTTACTTCCTTTTCATCATTGTCTCTTTCTATATCTTGACTCCCATCCCATCATCCTTTTTTCTGTTTCCGCTTTTTTCATTCCTTACTTAAAATATGGCAGTGAATGCTAGACAATTTCCTCACGGATAAAGTGAAGAATGACGACAATAGAAATATGATTCTACAGAAGGATGCTTAGTATTCCATTGTCCAAGCTCGTAAACAACGATAAAGTTTTAAGAAAAATGGAAAACAAAAAACACAGAATCAGAAATAGAAAGCTAAATTTTCTGGAAACATGATGAAAGAATGGTTAGACGATTATTATTTTGCTAAAACGACTAATGTGTTGTATACAACGAAAATTAAACTGCAACTAAAGCGACATATATATTGTAAATTCTTCGATATAACCACGATTATTAATTCGAAGACAGGGTCCCAAAACTTGTTATCTTCTCTCTTATAAAATCGCTTGCCTTTTCCACGGTGATAAAATGACAATATTCCCACTTAATAAATGACGCCCGTATATATTTAAACAAATGTAGACAACGTATCTTTTATTTTCTCTTTAGGTGATATGGCATAGAATAGAAAGTGTAGGAGTCAAAGGTGTCAGCACATACGCATCGAGGGGGCCAGAAGCCACGCTCATCCGTTGTTTTCCCTGTGTCTTTTTGGTCTGGGTTCCGATCTCAAATGCTCACAGACTGGCTACTACAACTAATAATCTCTCTCCTATATAAACGACTACATCATATTTGGGACATTGTTTATAATCATTTCCAGGCCCACATTATCTGACCTTGGTTACGCTGGTTTCAAAGCAATCCAATATTTTCCTGACATGGGGATTTTTTACCCGCATTCTTAACTTTAACAACAATCAAATATTTTTAAAACAATGTCTATTGTTCTTTTACTAGCTAGTTTACATATTTTTGCTGTTTCATAAAAGTACACTTCTTCGCGAAATTATGCAGAAGCTCAAATAATATACGAGCTTGTGTGAATAAATGGTGGAACGCGGACAGAAGGAATGATAAAAAGACAAACGCTGCTAAGTACTACAAGGGATAAAAAGTTATAAAAAACCATGACACGTCATGAAAGAAGATGGTACAAAGAAGATTAGTTTTGTTTGTTTGTTTGTTTAACAATCTAGCAATTCCTTATGGGTCATTTAATTCTGAAATTTACTTTTTGTGAGCGTTGAAGTAGCAATGCATGCTATTCTGAATTGTGGTGCAGTGGATATCGGCTCGGAAAGAGAAGTCGGTGAGCCGAGTTCGAATTCCAGTTGAAAACCTTGCATTCACTTAAGCACTGGTACCCTTGGAAAAGGTATTAATCCGTCTCTTCCCTCCAGTTATGGGTTAAATAACAGGGTAGGACTTGGGGACCCTGCCCTTAAAAAAAAAACAAACCCCAATGAATCTTGGTACTCGAAAAGAAAAAAAGTATTACTAGACACAAAACTTATATAAAAAACAACAATAAATTGTTGAAAGAAAAAGGTATTACCAGCAATAAATAAATAAAATTTAGTTGGCAATAAATGTCCCGCCGAGGTTGATATGCCATAAAAACAAAAGCAAACAAACAACCTTATGGGTTATTTAATTCTAAAATTTACTTTTTGTGAGCTTTGAAGTAGCAATGCATGCAATTCTGAATTATGGTGCAGTGGTTATCGGCTTTAAATGTAAAATCGGAGAGCCGGGTTTGAATTCTAGTTGAATTCATTGCATTTACTTACCCTTGGGAAAAGTATTAATTCAGCTTTTTTCTCTAAGTCTCGAACGAGACATGATCGCCTAATTGAGTTATCACGTAGGCACTTAAATTACTTTGCTTTCGCTATTGAATGCAAAATGGATTGCTGGTATTTTTTAAAGCATTTCTGTTAACATTTTTTGCTATTTTTTGTTTTTCATTTATTTATTTATCTATTTATTTACTTCCATCGTTTGTTTCTTTCTTTTTTGACGTCGTTTCTTTTCGTTCAACTCATTTCTACATTTAGTTCTTTCTCAGATCTTTCTATCTTACTGGATTTTCTCTGATTAAGCATCATTTGCTCCTACCGTATATCAGCATGCCTTTTATAATGTCAATAGATTCTAACCAATACCCAAATCCACCATTTTGTCCCATCGGTCGAGTGGTCAGCTAAACTGGCATTGCTCCTGTTGTCCTCAGATTCTCGCTAGAATTACTTCGACGGTCGCATCCAAATGTCAGATCTGCTTCTGTCGTCGTAACTGAATTGAAAGACAAAGGGAAAATATAAAGAAATCAAAAAAATAGATTGAAGGTAAAAACAAGTTTGTTTGTTTTTTTTTTTTGTTGTTGTTTTTTTGTTTTTGTTGTTGTTTTTTTGTTTTGTTTTTTTCAGAACGGAGTCACTTCCTATTTTTATTTTTGACCACTCAAATCTGTTTTGAATATGTTAGACATTTTTCATTATTCTCTTATTTGCCCCGAACTAGTTCTTTTCATTGTTTTGGGTTTTTTTTTTGCTTTCTTTGTCATGTTTTTTTTTTGTATCTTACTTTCTCTATACAAATCTATAAACTGATTTCCTTTTAGTTTCTGTTTTAAATGTTTTTTTTTCTTTTGTTTCACTTTTCTTCATTTCTACTTCTTCACTTCTTTCTTCAACAAAACCAGCAATAGAGAAAGTATACGTGATTAAAATACCAAATTCGGCGTATTCATCCCTTTTCATTTTCAGTTCTATTTTCATTTGCTCCATTTTCTTACTGAACTTTACATTCATCGAGACCCTTATATATTTGCAAATAACTTTCCTTCATTTTCTTTCTATTTTCTTTTATTCGTTTTTCATCCATTTTTCTTCCTTGGCTGCTTTGCTATTTTTATTGGTTTTTCTTTTTATTCTTTTTATGTATTCCTTCATTATCGTTTAGTCTTTAATTTTTCCTTATTCTGTTAATTTATCTTGATAATGGCTAAAAGTGTAGCCGAAAGCGCTCGAAAATACAAAACCTTTGGAGAATCTTTTTATAATTTGATAAGAAAAAACATAAGAACACATGAAAAATTATATTAAAAAAAAACTTAATGATAATGTCTGTCATTTTTAATGAAACCTGCAGAAAAGAGTAATTGTTGCCCAAATACGCAATATACATGTATATAATTTTTAAACTTTATCTCTCTCTTTATCTCTCTCTTTATCTCTCTCTTTATCTCTCTCTCTCTCATGTTGTCTTTCCTTTTTGTTCCCTCTGTCACTCTCTCTCATTTCCTACCCTCTCACATTTCTTCTATTCACTCATTTTATATAAATATATATATATATATATATATATATATATATATTTCAAGTAAAAATTAAAATTTCAATTAAAAATAAACCACATCACTTGACAAGACACAAGAAGTGTCGAAACAAAATAGCTACTTTTGTAGTGATATTGTAACATATCCATGTTATAATTTCTGAATAAATATTATTAGCTCTACTTTGTATTGAGCACTTTTTTAAAAATAGTGTTTCTTTGGACAAGGAATATTATTCCACCCATAATTGTATATATATATATATATATATATATATATATATATATATATATATATCCTTTTGTCCTTCTCTCGTCTTTTCCTCTCTTCCTCCACTCTATCTCTCTAGTTATTCATCTGTCTGTTGAAGTTACTTTTTTCCTTTTCTTTCCATTTTTAACTTTTGTAAATGGCCTTTTCCTTTATATTTTTCAATATTATTTTCTCCGTTTAACAACTTGAGACGTTCTGTAGTTTATCTTTTTTTTTCCTGTTACCTTGTCTTTCTTCATCATCGTTCTCTCTTTCTCTCTCTCTCTCTCTCTCTTTCCATCTCTCTCTATCTATCTCCCTCTCACTGTCTTTATTTCTCTTCCTCTCTTTTTACTATTTTTCTTCATATGTTCTGTTTTAATTGTTTTTTCTTAGAGACGAAACTTAATATATTTCAACCCAACTGTCTCAATTTCTATTCATGTCTTATTAATTGTATTTATCAATGTCTCCATCCGCTTCAAAACTAACCTCAGTCAGTTTGTGACTTTCTTTCTATATCAATCAGTGATAACTTACTCGCTCAAACTTCCTTTCACACACACACACACACACACACACACACACGTATATATATATATATATATATATATATAAAGTATACCTAGTGAGCCAACAAACCTACCAAGGTTTCACCTAAGCGGATCGTCAAGGAACGCTGGCTAACTAGGAAAGAACCTTCCTTTTTGGTCACGTGCGTATTGAGTTTCCATGTTGTTTGTTTCTTTCCTAGTTAGCCAGCGTTCCTTGACAATCCGCTTAGGTGAAACCTTGGTAGGTTTGTTGGCTCACTAGGTATACTTTATTTATTCTGCTCTACCTAAGTATTGAGCGTTTTATTGTTAGTTGTTTACTCGTCTCGGTTTTTTTTTCTTTGGGTTACGTGCTGTCTCGGTCCGAACCCTTTTGAGTGGTGTTCACGTGCTTAGCTCCTTTTTTTATAACCATTTTTCCTTCCACGTAAATCCGCGGAGGGTTTTTCGATACGAGTATAGTTATTAGTTTGTCGTTATGTATATATATATATATATATATATATATATATATATATATATATATATATGTGTGTGTGTGTGTGTGTGTGTGTGTGTGTATATATATATATATATATGTGTGTGTGTGTGTGTGTGTGTGTAAAGACAAACTAATATGTGTGTGTGTGTGTGTGTGTGTGTGTGTGTGTGTGTGTGTGTGTGTGTGTGTGTGTGAAATACTGAGACGAAAACTCAGCACAGATTTAAACTGTTATAAATCCAGAATTTATTTCGGCAATAGTAAAAATACAAACTTCTTCTTTCAGACCGTGGAAAATAAATAAATAAAAGTTAATTCACTCAGAACGTTCGAGAAACAGTTTTTAACAGAGGAAAGGACCGATGTATATACGTTCCAGCCAAAGGTGTCAAAAATTTAAGAATACTTACATCAGATCAAAACATACACGCAATACAAACATACAGAAAAAAAGGCTACATACATCAAATCACACTAACACACAAAAAATAAAAATAAAGAGAGAATGTATATGGACACAAGAAGAAGGAAAGAAATAGACATACACAAAATAAGCACACAAATAAAGCCTATGTATATATAAGCACACAATAATAACAAACACAAAATAAAAAAAATAAAAAGAGAAAGAGAAATAAAACAAGAGTAAGAGAAAAAAAATGGCAAGAGAAACGAGGACATTAAATATACTTAAAGTAAAAAAATAAATAGCGATCAAAAAAAATTTAAATGATTGATATTTTTTTTTTTAATTCACAAGAGAAGATAAATAAAATCTGTTTGATTATCATCTCTGATTTTACGGACTTTACATTCTTTCCCATACATATAACTATATAGTTATGCAAATTAATTAATATATACATATGGGAATATACACTTGTATAAAATTATTATTCAGATGTTAATAAAACAGCGTTCCATGTAGTATAAACAGAGCTATTAATTATATATATTAATTAATATACATATTATCCTACGTCGGTGGCACGATTCGGTGTTTCATGTTTTACGCAATCATCATGGGCATTTTACGAAATGACCGTTTAAAAGATTTGAATTTAAGTTCACTTCATGTCCATGGGAGTTAAATCTTATGATATTAGGGTATTGTTGTTCTTTTTTTTAATTCATCAAGAGGTTAGTTTAAACAAACAAGAAATGCATGGAGATAAAAAAATCAAAAGCATTAAAATTGAAGGTTCTTTATTATTTTCTATATTTCTGAAATGAGGTAGTATTTACAGTATTTACATTACAAATGACGTACAAATAGCAACAAAGATGAGGATAATAGTCCGAATAATGTAAATAAT
Source organism: Ascarosepion bandense (assembly GCA_037127315.1). Lineage (NCBI taxonomy): Eukaryota > Metazoa > Mollusca > Cephalopoda > Sepiida > Sepiidae > Ascarosepion > Ascarosepion bandense. The sequence goes on along the minus strand of JBBBDQ010000742.1, from coordinate 249,576 downwards.
GTAAATACTACCTCATCTCAGAAATATAGACAAATACTAAAGTATGGAAATTGTAATAAAGGGTTCGGTTCAAAATTCCTAGCACCTGAAGAAGGCCGGAGCGTACAACGACCGAAACGTCGTACAAATGGTAACAAAGATGAGGACAATAGACCGAATAATGTAAATACATTAAAATTGAAATTTTCACTTCAAAAAAATATTATTAAAATTCAGAGAGATGAATTCAAAAGGGCATAATTCATAATTATTAATAGTAATATTTTCATGAAAGAAAGAAGGAAAGAAAGAAAGAAAGAAAGAAAGAAAGAAATGAATAGAGGAATCTGTATCAATCAGTGTCTATAGATTTAATAGCTTTTTTCTATGACAGCACGTTGTCATCAAATTACATTTGTGTTAAGTAGATTAGGGTTATTTATATTATTTAAGATGACAAGCTTTTTTTCTAAAAGACATTAGTTACATTGTCTCCTTTTCCGTTATAAGATTTGGTTTTAACGACGATATTCCAGGTAATAATTGGTTTCTTGTTGTTTTTTTTAATTTCCAATAATATATAGATAAAGCGGTACTTTTGCTGTGCTTACTGTTGTTTAAAAACAACACATGGTTATTGAAACAATATTTCTAATTGTTAGCAGTTCCTCCAAAATAGAATTTAGCATCATCATCATCACCTGAATGAATACGAGGTCTATAAATAATACTTTTGGACAAACACTAGTCATTCAGTGTGTAGTTTTTTTTTTGTTTTTTGTTTTTGTTTTTTTCAGTAGTTGCAATTAATTTTAGAAGGGTCAGTATTATTAATAGTAGGGTAACTGTTATGAATCCATTGCTAAAGATAGAGCTATCTGGAAATCCCAAGTGAAATCTGGTGTTGCAAAATTTGAAGAGGGTCGCATCAGGGCCCTCAAAGAGAGACGCCAGAAAAGGAAAGAGTACAAAAGCTCCATTCACTAGCTTGGGTCTGCCCTCTGCATCCCCTGCTGCAACAGGCTCTTCCGTGCAAAGATTGGCCTTATCAGCCACCTCCGCACCCACCCAAATCCTGAGTGACCAGGAGTAATGGTCTTCTTTACCTGCGAAGGACAAACATCATCATCATCATCAACTGTTATTATTCAAATGGGCCAAGTAATTGATATCATAAAATTATGTTGTGAAATATATTTATGTATGTTCTTAACACAAGTATAACTAACTTTAACATTGTTTTTGTTGATTTTTTTTTTTTTTAGTGTGGGTGAATGGTAGAAGTGTTGATGAATCAAATTTAAGAAGAATTTTTCAATGTTCGTTTAGATATTACGGTTGAAGTGTGGGTTAAACCAAATAATATTACGTTTACGTAACCTCTGCTTATTTCTGCTTACTTTGTTTTTAAAAGATGATTTTAAACCAATGATGGGTTTACTTTTTTCTAATGTATTAAAGTTTGGAGTTACTACAGTAATTACTTATTACTAGAGTTATTACATAATCGAAATTGGATTGATTTATTGATTGAAAGTCAGACAAATCTGATTTCGAGTGGAATATCTATTCATCTCAGTCTCTATCTATCTATCTATCTATCTATCTATCTATCTATCTATCTATCTATCTATCTATCTATCTCTCAATCTGTTCATATCTATCTATCTCAATCTGTTCATATCTATCTATCTATCTATCTATCTATCTATCTATCTATCTATCTATCTATCTCAGTCTGTTCATATCTATCTATCTATCTATCTATCTATCTATCTCAGTCTGTTCATATCTATCTATCTATCTATCTATCTATCTATCTATCTATATATATATATATATATATATATATATCAGTCTGTCCATATCTATCTATCTATCTATCTATCTATCTATCTATCTATCTCAGTCTGTTCATATCTATCTATCTATCTATCTATCTATCTATCTATCTATCTATCTATCTATCTATCTCAGTCTGTTCATATCTATCTATCTATCTATCTATCTATCTATCTATCTATCTATCTATATATATATATATATATCAGTCTGTCCATATCTATCTATCTATCTATCTATCTATCTATCTATCTATCTATCTATCTATCTATCTAGTCTGTTCATATCTATCTATCTATCTATCTATCTATCTATCTATCTATCTATCTATCTATCTCAGTCTGTTCATATCTATCTATCTATCTATCTATCTATCTATCTATCTATATATATATATATATATATATATATATATATATATATATATATATATATATATATATATATATATATATATCAGTCTATATCATATCTATCTATCTATCTATCTATCTATCTCAGTCTGTTCTATATCTATCTATCTATCTATCTATCTCTCTCTCTCTCTCTCTCTCTCTCTCTATATATATATATATATATATATATATATATATATATATATATATATATCTGTCCATATCTATCTATCTATCTATCTATCTATCTATCTATCTCATCTGTTCTATCATATCTATCTATCTATCTATCTATCTATCTATCTATCTATCTATCTCGGTTTGTTCATATCTATCTATCTATCTATGCATCTATTTATTTATCTACTTATCTATCTATCCTACGTCTATGACACGAATCGGAGTTTCATGCGTTATGCAATAATCAGGTGCATATTTCAAACTGACGGTTTAATAAGTTTGAATTCAAGTTCACTCGGTGTTCATGGGAATTAAATTCTATAAAGTTAAGTTATTGCTTTTTTAATAACAAGATTAAAAATTTAAATATTCTTCGGTTACATGCAGATAAAAATTTAAAATTTAAAATTAAAATTTAAAATTTGAAATTAAAATAAAGTTAACATTAAATAATAAAATGCAAGGAGTAGAAATCCAAGGGGCGTAAATCATGAGTCTTGAAATATATATTATATAAGGCAAGATGTTTGTGTGTGTGTCTGTTTATCTGTCTGTATGTTTGTATTTTTTCAACCCTTTTATTTTAGTTTTTGCTTCGGGTTTGGCTCTAAGTAGGTATAATTGTAGTTTTTAGTCTCAGCCATGATACCATTTACTCAGAGTACTTATTGAGCCTTCAAAATTCAGTTTACGACGAAAAAACTTATTTTACATCGATACCAGGAAATCAAAATTTGACTTACATCCATTCATTTTTCTTTCAGTCTACGGTTTCGCTTTAACTGGAAATAACTATTGCTTTTTAGTCTTTCGTGCCAAAGTCCAAAGAGTCTGTGCTCCAGGACCATGGATTAGTTTAAAAGCTTTCATTACACCCGAGCAACGCCGGGCTATACTGCTAGTATAAAAATAAGATAAAATAAACAAATAAAATAAAAGTGAAAATAAAAATTAAGAGGTAAAATTTAGAATTAAGAATTAAAAATGCAAGGAGCAAAAATAAAAGGGGGTTTAATTCATAATTGTTAAATGTAATATAGCGGGGGAAAGAAAGAACGAAACAAGTCAACGTAAAGAGGGATCTATATCAATCTGGGTCAAAGAATTTAAGTCGTTTTTTTTTTTTTCTATGACAGCATGTGGTTATTAAATCACTTTTCTTATGAAGTAAATTTGGATTCTTGATATTCTTTAAGATGACAAGTTTTTCTAAGACAGATAGATTACATAGATTATCTCTTTTTCCATTGTAATGTTTGGATTTAGCTACGACATTCCCGGCAATCATTGGGTTCTTATTGTTGTCTTTTAATTTCCAATAATGTATGAATAAAGTAGTACTTTTGCTACACTTACTCTTGTTTAAAGACAACATGTGGTTGTTAAATCTTATCTTCCATCTGTTAGATGAATTCGAACTCTGTAAACAATATTCAGACATACACTGACCATTCAATGGGCAGGTTTCATTTTTTTGGCGGTTGCAATTATTTTTAGAAGGGTCATTTCTGATATTAGTTGGGTGACTGATGTTGTTTATGTGAGCCAAATATTTATTTCATATCATAGCATTATGTTGTGAAACACATCTATCTATGTTTTTAACGCAACTATAACTAACTTCGACATTGTTTATGTTGAAGATTTTTTTTAGTGTGGGTGAATGGTAGAATTTTTTATGAATTACGTTAAGGAATAGTTTACTAATATTTGTTTGGACGTTACGACTGTAGGGTGGGTTAAACCAAATAAATTCACGTGTACGTGATTTCTGCATATTTTTGCCTATCTTGTTTTTAACGGAGTATTCTAAACTAGTGTTCAGTTTACTGTTTTTCTAAAGTAATAATGTATTTAATTTTAAAATTGTCAAATATTTCCTTAACGCTAGACTTAAACGAAATTGGATAGATTTGTGTAGATTATTGGTGATCCTTTCGGGGTGATTTGATTCTCTGCTGATGTATGTGTGGTTGTGTGAGTCCTTAGTGTATGCTTTGTACGGGCCATTGCTCAAGTCGAAGGTAATATCGAAATAAAAATACGATTTCAGCGATAGTTATGGTGATAATGTTGCAATCATGGTCATCATGAAAAATGTTATTAAATCCTTTCTGAGTTTATCCGTTTTTTTTGTGGATTAGTCTTGCAGAAGATTATCAGTCAGTCGTCTCGATAAAGTCCGGTGTTATATAAATCAAAAATGTTCCAAAAATTCCAGAGCAAAAAGAGCTCTACCAAGTTGCAGACCTCTGCAGAATCATAGGCCCCCATGGAGATGCAGAAATCCGGGTTGTTTTTTCTAGTCCACAGGCATTTATCTTAAAATAAAATAGATTTCTGGGAATGTTTTATGATGTTGATATCTTGGTCGATTATGGGGAAGTAATTTTAGCCAAATTTTAATGCTGCGGTTAAAAGTTTTCCAGATATAGATGGGTAGAAATCACAAAAATCGAATGGGATGAAAGTGCATTCACTTTTATTTTTTATTTTTGTAAACCAATCAATTGCTTCGGCTGTATTCTTCCATTGGTTCATGTCTATGGTATTCTTAGTTAATGTGGAAGCTGTTTCTAGTATAATGTTGCTAACTCTACTTATGTAGTGTTTGAAAGGTTTAATAATCTATATTGTGGGTTGTTAATAAATACGTGATAAATTCCCGTTATTTATGTAAAATTGGTACTCTATTATCTATTTTTAGTTCCTTATTGATGTAGGTTTCCCATTTACTAGGCACCTTTTTATATTTTTTATTGAGTTCACGGAGAATGGCTTTGTAGTATGATTCTGCTTTAATAAAATCCTGCTGGCTTATTTTGCTCGATTTAATAATCATTTTGTCGGATTTTTCAAAATTATGTCCATCCGCATTGTTTTTCGTTGGTGGTATGACAGAATTTAATTTTTGGTAATTATAGCAAATAATTCATTTTCAAATTTCGAAGATTGCTTGTTTTAGAGATTTAAACCCATAAAACTTTGTGTTATTAAGGATGGAGGGGTCCCTGTTGTTTTTGGAGAAATAGAGCTTCCATCTCATCCTGTTTATCACACTTTCATATATTATATAATTTACGTCAGTTAGTAATATTTTTTGCCGGGGGCCAAGATATTTTTGGTAGAATATTTTAAATTATTAGGTCGTGCCATAGACGTAAGATAATATGTATATTTATTAATATATATATAATACATCACTGTTCATACATTGAGCACTGTTTCATTAACATCTGAATAATAATACTATACATATGTAAGCCCTCCTCATATGTATATTTATTAATTGACGTCACTATATAGATATATATATATATATATATATATATATATATATATATGCGTGTGTGTGTTTGTCCTCATTCCTAATTTGTTTACTAAAAATGTATTGCCTACTCTCCTCCTCACACTTTCATTTTTTTTTTATTTTCTGTTATCTTCTTTTTACCTCTTATCTTTCCATATCAAAATTATTTTTATTTTATGTTGTTTTATTCTTTGTATTTTTTTCCTGCTATAACCTTCCTCTTCCTCTTCCTCTCTTCTCCTTTCTCTCTTCTCCTTTCTCTCTTCTACCTCTCCCTCTCTCTCTCTCTCTCTCTCTCTCTTTCCATCTATCTATCTGTCTATCTCTTTGCTTGCTGGATTTTTCCACCACTTTTTTCTTGCCTCTCCCATTTGCATCTACTTCTTGATCGTCAGCTCATTTCTTTCCCCCCCCCCCAACCCCGCCACATCAGTGCTTTATCACTCTGGTTCGTCTTCCTCCAAACAGAAACCCGCTGTGTCCAGTTGATCTGTTTGTTGCATCTCCTGACATACCAAAATGCTGTCGATATTCGCGCGCTATGAGGTCATTTTTCGCTTTTCTGCCTGTGTCACGTGATATTTTTTCTCAATTTTTTTCTTGCCCTTTCTGTTTACTTCTCCCCTGACTACATATTTTATATTTGCATTATCTGTTGAATTTTACACTCGATCAAGTGGCAGCAGGTCATTCCAATACTTCATCACTTGTTCGTTATTTTTATCGATCGTCATAATTCTCTTAAAGAATATATATATATATATATATATGTGTGTGTATTCACCAAAGAATATTACGTGAACGGAAAGGAAAATGCAAAAGCTTTTACAGAAGGTAAGAAAAAAAGCGAGAAGAAAGGACTAAGCATAAACTTAAAGAAAACTGAATGTATGGTTATCAGCAAAAAGAAGACCCCAAATGCCAACTACAGGTCGGAGAAACTAAAACAAGTAAAGAAATTTACCCAACCCTCATTCTCGGTATCCTCACCCGCCTAACACCCACCCTCTGTTATTTCCTATATTTAACCAGCCTTTCTCCACTCTACGTAGCCCCCTGCACAGTAGTGGCAGTGACATGCCTTGCTCGGGGTGAAACGCTTATAAAAAAAAAAAAAAAAAAATTAGCAACTAGATCCCACCCTTTTACATTGAAACCGATAAAATGCAACCGAAACTTCTACTCCAACAGTTTCTTTTCTCGCACTGTGAGACTGTGGAATTCTCTTCCACATGACTGCTTCCCCGACGGCTACAATCTACAGGAGTTTAAATGTAAGGTCAAGAGACACCTCCTAACAAACTAACTTCCATTCTTTCAAACACTCTTCCCACCCACCCAACTATCTATCACCCCCCTTCTGACATTTCCTATATATAACCACTCTTCCTATGTACCTCCCCCTATGTAGTCCCAAGCGCAATAGTGGCAGTGGAATGCCTTGCTTGGGGTGAAATGATTAAAAAAAAAACCTAGGAAGTATTCTGATAGAGATTGGAAAGTGCGACATTGAGATCCAAAGACGCATTGGCATGGCGAACGATGCATTTCTGAAGCTAACAAGAGTACTGAGAGACAAGAAAATCTCATTAGAAACAAAGAAAAGTGTTGAATTGCTATGTGATATCTGTTCTTCTGTATAGAAGTGAATGTTGGACGATCCCGTCAAGGATGAAGGAGAAGCTTGAGGCAGCAGAAATGCGGTTTTACAGAAGGATGCTGAGGATAACATCGACTGAACACGTGAGAGACAATGAGGATACAAACAATAAGAAAATTCATACTTAACATCAGAAAGAGACGCATGAGGTTCAAGGAATACGTAATAAGAAAGGAAGGCCTGAAAAATTTAATATTCACTGGACGGATAGAAGGAAAGAGAAACAAAGAAAAGCAGCGCAAAACATACTTGATATATGGCGGGGCGGTGTTTGGAAGAGATACCAACAGAAAAATTATTGAGAGCGACAAAAGACAGAGCCAAGTGGAAGTCCATGATCGCTTACGTCCTGAAGGGATACGGCACATAAAGAAGAAGATTTTTATTTATTCATCCGAATTCTATTTCCTATTTTTTTTATAAGAATGTTTAAAGCCGTTCGAAAACTACAATAAATTAGAGCTACAATTGTCACCAATATATTCAACAATTATATTTCCCTGTCAATATCCTAAATCTCTTTCTCTATGTCATTAGCTGTGACATGCACAGATTTTAGGAGAGCACTTGATTGTTTACATGAAAAAATATGGACAAATTCTCAGTGCTTCCTCTGACGACCTGAACAAGGAATGGAAATGCGAAACAATGTTGAATCGCAAAGCCTTCATCTACCTTCCCAACTACCTGGATGTATAAGGCCAGAAAATACCAACTTGTTGGAAGTGTGGAGTGACTGTTCACCTCTCCTCTTTCTACCCAGAGAAGAAGGCCTCTGGAGTTCTGGCCTCCACCGACCCAAGTCCCTCACTGGTCGAGCCTGTTATTTCCGTTTTGCCTGTGATAGACCGGTGTGTTAAACTTCTGGTTGGGTCTAATATTCTACCGCTATTTTCTGAGTAACCATTGCCAACGTATAAGGAAGAGGGCGGATAGCTGGTCGTTGGCAAGACCAGGAGGAAACGCCGGAAAGTGGGATATCACTCCCGAGAAGCCCTCTAAAGACACACAGTCTATTCTTTTCTTTGTACGTGATTGGTCTCATAACCTGGACTGAATGATACCTTTCAAAGTTGTTACAGAATATGGCAAGGGTGTATTGTGGTTGAGGAAACACATAACTGATTCCTCTCTTTCACGAACAAGGGGAATAGCAGGCAGAGAAGGGAAAGAGACGGGAGGAAACAAAACAATACTGACTCCGAAACAACAGCGCGGCAGGCGGCACGCAACTTTACAAATAAAACGCCCAGGTAAACGACTTCACTAGACAACGAGTTTCATCAAGTGGCCACTGCTGACGCATGGCTCTTATTGGCTTGAGACAGTTGACAAAGACCCGGATCTGGACAGGTTGCAGAGAGTCACGTATCTAGATATGCTAAGCTGCCCCGCTGCCAACACGGATGTATCTACTTTTTACAGACATGGAGTCTCTTTTGCGTCTGTATTGACGCTCGTTTGCCACAAATTTAAAGTACCATAAAAATATTTCTGAGATGAGGTAGTATTTACACTAATGTACATTTTTTGGCCTATTGTCCTCATCTTTGTTGCTATTTGTACAATGTTTCGGCTGTTGTACGTCCCGGTCTTCTTCAGGTGCTAGGAATTTGAGAGTGATATACCCCAGTGATCGTAATAAAGGGTTTGGTCCGGAATTTCTAGCACAATTTCGAGCGTACAACGGCCTAAACGTCGTAAAAGTGGCAAGGAAGACGAGGACAATAGTCCAAATAATGTAAAAGCGTACCATAAAAATTATTTTTTGTATACAGTTTATTTTTCATGATCAAATCTAATGCATTTGCATAATTCTCAATGGATCGCCATTCCTACCCATTCATATCTATTTCGTAATGCTATTGAGTTAATTAGCTAGGTTTGTTTGTTTTTTTAAAATTACAAGTTAATATTACAAATTTATCATGTTAATCATGTCGTTGATATCCTACGTTTATTTTCTTTAAAAAATCATTTTTTTTTTCACTGTTGTTCTTACCACGATAAATTATGAAGCATAAATATGAAGTATACGATCAAAAGTGTGTTATTGGTGCCATATCCTTTCAGGAACTGCCTCACCCTTACTGACCAGCCTTGGCACTGTTCTACATTCCCTCACTCACAGACCAAACGTCGAAAAACTCATCGCTACTCTATATTTTTTTCATTCTAAATGGTTACACTATTCTAAACCTTCACAACTAAAGCCTGCTATGTCATGTCGATTCATCGTCATTCCATTCATATTCCATTTGGTAAGGAAGAAGTTCTTCACAGGCAGCTTCATTCTCAGAACTCTTCCCTTGTAGAAGAGACTCTCATAAGGATGCTTCCCCGATATTAACCTTTTCTACTCTGGAGTCAACTGTTTTCCATCCTACATATCCTCATAATACGCACTTATTTTCTCCCTTTATGTCGTTAAAACATTCTCAAACAGTAATCCCCTACTTTGAAGGCTCTTTTGAAAACATAATTTCATGTAAAATACGCACTGTTTTTAGAATTTGTTCGACTAAAATTATGAGTGCATATGGTTTTTCTTTTTTAAGTAAATAATTCTTTGCTCATTAATCAGTTATTATTTATTGTTACTATAGACAGTACAAGTATTTGAGTAGATATATCTGCATTTTCAAACAGTGAGATTTAACATCTACCGGCCTAGTGATTGCAATCAGTCTTGACAAGGTTGAATTTTGCTGTAATAGCTTTCCGTAGCTTTCATATACATATATATATATATATATATATATACACACACATATATATATATATATATATATATATATATATATATATATATATGTATATATATATATACACACATATATATATATACATATATATATATATACATATATATATATGTATATATATATATATATATATATATATACATATACATATATATATATATATATATATATATATATATATATATATATAATCGTGTCGCCCCAAACAAGGCATTTTACTGCCACTGTTGAGCAGGGAGTTACATAGGAGGTAAGTTATGAGAAAGAGTGATAGGCTATAGGGGGTATCAAGAAGAGGGTAGGAGAAGGATGAAAATACTACTGAGAGTGAATTGGACAAAGAAAGAAGCATGACAGAGAGGGAAAGAAGAAGCAAGTTCGTGAGATAGTAGATGGCTATTAACTTTACATTTGAATTCTTGAAGATTGTAGCTGTCGGTAAAACAAGTAAACGGAAGGGAATTTCACAGGCAGGAAGTGCGAGAAAAGAAGCTATTAGAGTAGAAATTCAGTAGAATTTGCGTTTACAATTTATTGGTTTCACAGTAAAAGGGTGGGACCTATTTGCTAATCTTGTGGCTCGAGCAAATTCGTGTATGGGGGGCACCAGTGAGCTAAGTTTATCTGAGCAGAATCTGAGCAGAAGCCATGAAAGTGTAGAAAGTGTTTGTAGAAGAGACACAGGGAAGCTACATTGCGCCGGTGAGAAAGTGACTGTTTCTGAGCTGCCAAGTCGGGATCGATCACATTACAGATTCTCCGTTGGATTTTGTCAAGGACCCCTAAGTGAATAACAGAGGCACCCGACCAGATATGGCAGCAGTATTCAATACATGGACGGATGGTAGATTTGTATATGTGCAGGATTGTTTCAGACGGGAAAAACTTCCTGGCCCTGCACAGAGAACCGACCTTCTTAGCTACGGATTTAGCTATGTACTCTATATAGTCATTCTACTTGAGGTCTGTTGTGAGAGTTACCCCGAGGAGGCGAAGTGTTTTACTTTGAGGTAGACTAGACTGATCCATGCTAATGGGGGGGATAGAAGCGATTGTCTGTGGTGATAAATAGTTTAGTTGAAATAACACGACTAAATGTTAGCTTTCCAAGGATAAAAAGAACATTTGCGATTCCAGCTTAAAGATACATTTTCTTTAATAAAACGCTCGATAAATGTTTCTGTTTTTATTTTCCTCTTAACTAATTAATCGGGTGTAACGAGCTGAAGCGCCATTGCAAAGAACGAATGCGACAAATTCCTGAAGAAGGCCAGAGAGAATATAGATTGAAACTTTGTTAGATAGAGATGTCATTCCGAATATATTCGTGCATAATAAAGACATCACCCTTAAAAGCGACTCGAACGAATAACAAGTACGTTGTAATAAGGTGCTTATGTAAAAGTACGTAATTTGTATTTGTAAAATATTGAACGAAATACAAAAAGGGGCCAAGCCTGTATTGCCCCTTTTAAAGGGTATGCCATTGAGTGATTCTTTCATTGTGAAAACCTCGTCGGCATTTTAGTCTAGATTTTGTTTTTGTTAGCACTTCTAAACCCAGTTTCAAAGCTCGTTAGGTTGTTTTCCTATGTAATTCTTACCTTCAATCTATTCTGGGAGCATCCTGGTCGAGTGCCTCTGCTATTCACCTCGGGATTTTTGACAAAATCCAACGGAGAATCTGTAATGTGATCGATACCGATTTGGCCGCTCGGCTGCAGTCGCTATCTCACCGGCGTGACTTGGCTTCCCTTTTCCTCTTGTATAAATACTTTCACGGTTTCTGCTCTAATAAACTTAGATCACTGATACCCCATAGGTATGAATTTACACGAGCTACTAGATTAGCAACTAGGTCCCACCCTTTTACAATGAAACCGATAAAATATAACCGCAATTTCTACTCTAACAGATTCTTTTCACGCACTTCCCGCCTGTGGAATTCCCTTTCCCCTACCGCTACAATCTCCAGGAATTTAAATGTAAGGTCAATAGACATCTCCTATCTCACTAACTCGCATCCATTCTCTCAAGCTCTTTTTTCCATTTACACCACCCCCATTTTCATCCGTCTATTACCCTCCTCCTGACATTTCCTATAACTAACTCCTTTCTCACCACTTACCCCTATGTAACCCCCTGCGCAATAGTGGCAGTAGAATGCTTTGCTTGGGTGAAATGATTAAAAAAATCTAGTTATCTAAACCCTATTTCCTCATTATGCACACTTTCAACTGTCTCTTCCTGATGTTAAGTATAAGTGTCTCTTTTTTGTATCCATTTTCTCTAAAACTTCGTCGTTGCTCACATGTTCGGGTCATGGCATTCTCAGCAACCTTCTGTAGAGCCACGCTTTTGTTGGTTTTAAATCTGTTCTTCATCTGTAAGATTTGCCAGCAATTACTAACATATAAGAGAAACCAATATTACGTAATATTCAGTATTCTTTTCTTTGTTTCTAACTAAAAAATAAAGGCAAAAAGGCTGATCTAATTATACACAAGTATATATTTTCAGAAATTTTTAATCGGTTTAAATGAATAAAAAAAAATCTCTTATTTAAAAACAACGAGATTGCAAATACACTCAGTTACCCCAAATTTTGAATTTCTAAGCGCCGCTTACATGGAGCACAAGACCGAAAGTATGGGGCACCCAATGAGGATAGAACTCACTACGCAGTTGTAATAGATTCTAGTAAAACAAGCTTGCTAGCCATTATACTGCGCTGAGTTGCCTACATGTACCCCAACCTTCTTCTTCTATGTGCCCTGATCCTTCAGGACGTAGGCGATCATGGTTCTCTACGTCTCCCTACCCCTTGTGGCTCTTAGTATGTTTGCTTCTGTTACTCCTGGCAACCCCCGTTCCGTCATCCACCTGATCAGGCCCTGCAAATATGTTATCCGCTGCCTTCCTCTGTCTCTCTTTCCTTCTATCTGGCCAGTCAGTATCAGGTTCTCCAGGCTGTCCTTCTTCATTGCGTGTCCCAGGAACTTGAGTTGTCTCTTCCTGATGCTCAGTATTGATTTCCTTATAGTTGCCATTCTTTCCAACACCTCATCGTTGATTGCATGCTCAGTCCACGATATCCACAGCATCCTTCTGTAGAACCACATTTCTGCTGCTTCAAGTTTTGTCCTCATTTTCGATGATATTGTCCAGCATTCACTGTCGTATTGAAGAACTGACATCACATAGCAATCCAGCACTCTTTTCTTTGTTTCTAGTGAAATTTTCCTGTGTTAGTATTTTACTCAGTTTCTGGAACGCGTCCTTTGCCATGCCAATTCGTCTTCGGATCTCTGTGTCACACTTTCCATCTCCTGTTAGAACACTTCCTAGGTATTTAAATTTTTATACTTGCTTGATTCTGGTATCCCCCACCTGTATTTGGCATTTTGGGTTGCACCTTTTGCTGAGGACCATGCATTCAGTTTTCTTAAAGTTTATTTGTAGTCCTTTTTTGTCACTCTCCACCGCTACCTTCTGTATAAAGTCTTGTAGTTTCCTTTCCGTGTCTGCAATGAGCACTGTATCATCTGCATACCTTATGTTGTTCAAGTTGTGGCCTCTAATCCCAATAGATGATAAAAAAGAAGCCGGTAGATGCATATACAACCTGGGCATATCAAATACACATTTTGTAAACAATTGTTATCTACACATGCCGATTTATTTGTTTTAAGACCTAGTAATATTTGTTTGCAACACGCTGACGCGTGTTAAAATTCTCACAGTGTTTAGTATTGTTGAAGTTATCTCTAACGTTTCTGCTGAGATTTATAAACTCCACGTTTAATTCTCTTTCACAAGCCAGTCGATGAAGTCTGAATAAGCTGATTTGTTTGAAAAAAATACTTTCACAAAATTCCTTCTTCGCTGTTTAATAATTTCTTTAATTTAATGTGACTTTATAGGACTTCATGATAAACAATATTTTTTGAGAAAATTTCATTTTCTTATCTTTTCCTCTTTTAAAAGCCGAGAATAAATTCTAAGTATTTTTTACTCTTGAGCATTCAACATACAACTAGCGATGCGTAAATATTTCTTACTAAAATTCAATTTCAATTTTTTGAAGTGTTTGGCATTCTGGCTTCTTTAGAGTTCTCCCAAACAAAATGTGAACTGAAAACTGGATTCATGTATTCATCTAAACTTATTTATAAATGCAACTTTGTGTGTGTGTGTGTGTGTGTGTGTGTGTGTGTGTGTGTGTGTGTGTGTGTGTGTTACCTATAGACTCCGAAACGGCTGAACCAATTTTTTTGAAAATTTACACAGTTGTACTATAAGCGTCTGCGAGTGTTCTTAGCTACGTTTTGTGTCGAGGTACCCCCGATAAATATCGAAAATCGATAATCGAAAATATCGGGTTATAGAAGGATTGGTCCGATTTTAATCAAATTTGATACACTCATACACAAAGACATAAGAAACGATATTCAGAAGTTTCAAGGTTGCAGTTCTTACAATAGTGCAGAAAATCGATAATATAAAATCGATAATATATAATCGATATAAAAGATAAGATGTTTGTGTGTGTGTCTGTTTATCAGTCTGTATGTCATTTATACAAATCCACAATTTTTATCCGATTCTCATCAAACTTCACACAAATAGGCTGAGTCTGAGCTCCAGGACCATGGATTAGTTTTAAAGCTTTCATTACACCCGAGCAACGCCGGGCTATACTGCTAGTAAAAAATTAAAGAAAAATATGCAAAAAAAAAACAGTATTGCATTTTTATTAAATAAGTACTTGTTATTTTAATCATTAAATTGTTTCTAAAATAGCAGCTGAATTTGTATGTTAATAATAGAATTTTTAATTTTTCTCAAAAATGAATGAAAATTTATTATACTAAGCTATGTACCCTAGTAAAACCAACTGTACTTTGTAACCTCTTATCTGTTTGCATTTCTCCTTAAAATTTAGTTTCGATTGATCAAAGTATGGCTATTTTAGAGGGTGTAACGGACGGACTAATGGAAGTCACAGAATTTTATATATAGATAGATTTATGTTCGTTCTGTTCGTAGCAAATCTTTAATGTGAATACAGGTAAGAACGCGTGCGAGGAGTGTTTCGCCTGACAGGTTGCTTCGTTATCCAGGAGACATTTTCTATCCTTATATATCTTATCTATAGATAGAATCAGGTAGTCAATAAACTGTACGCTTTTACTTGTGTTGATGCCAAAGGATCAAGATAGAAAGTGGATGAGAAAAGAGCGTTTTAAATTATGAATCACTGGGATTCTCTTCTTTGTGCTTGTTTGAAGATTAACGGGCCTTCGTCGAGTTTTTCAATGTTCTTTAGAATGCTGATTTTTTTCCTCTTTTACTACTACTACTACTACTACTACTACTACTAGCATTTGATTCACGCCCTAAATTATCAGAGAGATAATTCGAATGTTTTAGCTGTCAGGAACCTTGATGTAAGAACATTTTGTCGGTAGTTATACTGGGTTCATTTTAAGAAATACCAAAGTCAGTTTTGTACTCGGTGTCACCAGAAAAGGCCAAAAAACAAAGAACCCATATAGAATGTAACCTTCTTCTTCTTCTTCTTCTTCTTCTTCTATGTGCCCTGTCCCTTCAGAACGTAGGCGATCATGGCTATCCCTATCCCTTGCGGCTCTTAGTATGTTTACTCCTGTTGATCCTGGCAACCTCCGTTCCGTCATCCACCTGATCAGGCCCTGCAAATATGTCACCCGCTGCCTTCCTCTGTCTCTCCTTCCCTCCATCTGAGCATCAGGTTCTCCAGGCTCTCCTTCCTCATTGCATGTCCCAGGAACTTCAGTTGTCTCTTCCTGATGCTCAGCATCAATTTCCTTTTTGTTGCCATTCTTTCCAACACCTCGTCGCCGCCACACCCCATATGTAAACTACTACCTCTTTTCGAAATCAACTTTTTTTTTTCTTTCTATATTCGACATCTTTGTACTTCCTCTTCGACTCTCTTTCTTTTTTCCTTTTCTTCCCCCTTTTTTTTGGGGGGGGGGGCTTTCTTTTCTTGATCTCTACTTATCTTTCTTTCCAGCATCGACATCGTTATTCCTCCTTTTTCGACTTTTCTTTTCTTTTTTTCCATTTTACTTTATGTTTTTTTTTTAATTTTCTTGGTCTCGTCTTTTCTTTCTTTCCATTTTCGACATCTTTATACTTCCTTTTCGATTTTTTTCTTTCCCCTTTTTTATTACAGTTTTTTCCTTCGTCTTGGTCTTGTTCCTTTTGTTCTCTTTTCACTTTTCATTTTTTTTTCTTTTTCCGATTGATTTTCTTAATCACATCCACGTTTCTTTTACATATGCTCTTTTCCTTCTTTCTTTGTTCTCTCTCTCTCTCTTCTTCTTCTTTTTCTTTCTATTCACTTTATACTTCTGTTCTTTTCCCTCTTTCATTCCTTGGTCACTTTCTCTTCTTCGTTTTCTTCCTCTTTCTTTTTATTTTTGTTATTTTTCATCTTTCTTTCTTTGGTCACTTTGTCTTCTTTTTCTTCTTCTTTGTTTTTACTTTTGTTATTTTTCCCTTTTTCTTTCCTTGGTCACTTTCTCTTCTTCCTTTTCTTCGTTTTATTTTTTAATGCCTTTCTTTTTCCTCTTTCTTTCATTATTTTCTTTCTCTTCTTTCTTTTCTTACTCTTTCGTTTTACTTCTTTTCTTTTTCCTCTTTTTTCCTTGGTCTTTTTGTCTTCTTCCTTTTCTTCCTTTTCATTCATTATTTTATTTCTCTTTTTCCTTCTCTTTTCTTTTTTATTTATATTTTTGGTCTTTTTCTCTTCTTTCTCTTTTTTTTTTCCACTTACCAAATTCCGAACCAAGTTCAACTTACTTTAAACGAAATATCAATCGTACACGAAGTAAACACAAATATCGTAAATCTGCACAATAAAAAAAATTAAATTGCAATAAAACAATATCAGCACACATACATATATATCTTTTAATTCTATAGCCGCCTCGCAAGGCATCCCAGGTGTACCTGAAAAAGTATTTGTTTGATACAGGAATTATCAGTCGACGTTACTGTTCGAAATTTGACCTTTCTGTCAACTACCCGATAGACCCACTAATACTGAACTAGAGTCCTTACTGTAAACTGCTTTGCAATGTCAAAAATGACATTGACGCCAGTGGGCGCGACAGTCGCCACATTTTCATTAGTCATCACGCAGGTGGTGCACCATATCTCTCAAGGTGCCTTAAAAGATGGCGGGCATCACTTGAAAATAGATGAATGATAAAGTGAGGATGAATTAGAAGGTTGGCGGCGGAGGAACATAAAATACATTTATTTATTTATGGAATAGAAGAATTTCAGGACGAGAATAAAACATCTGTGTGACATTTGCTTTAAAAAATTTAAACGTTCGATCGCAATTGTTTACAATGTTTCTGCCCTGGTATTTCAACTTCACTAACTTTTTCACCGCCGTAACATTAACTCCCTGTGTCTTTTCTATGAATATTTTTTATGGGAATTGTTCTAACGAGCTTTCTTCTTTGGGAACTAACTAGGTCTCCTCATTTTGTTATTGAAATAGTTAGATGTAAACGTAAGTTCTATTCTAATTGTTTCTTCTCTACCTGTGGAAATCTTTTTTGCTTTTACTGACAAGTAAGTGAGAAAAGTTCTCGCTATAAAACTCTCTCTCTCTCTTTCTCTCTCTCTCTCTCTCTCTCTCTCTCTCTCTCTCTCTCTCTCTCTCTCTCTCTCTCTCTCCTGTCAACTATGATCTTGATCATGAAAAGTGCAGCACCAATCGCCACCTCCTGCCTTTCCGAATCTTGTTGTACTACACTAACCATCCCTTTCATTCTTAGAAAGCTCTTGAATTTTAATGGTATTATCGCCTTGTTCGGGGTGAAAGGGTTAAAAAAAAATTAAAACCGATAAAAAGAAATAAGAAAAAACATGACAGACAAACAAAAGCGATAAATTGGCAAAAGAGAAGAGCAACATCGATCGCCATCTTCTGTCTTTCTGAACCCTGTTCTTATTCTACTCAAACGTTTTCTCTTATTCCCAGTAATCCCTTCCATCTTAGTGGCAATATCGCCTTTCTTGGGGTGAAATGAGTAATAAAAATGGCCCTATTTCCTTATATACATTATTATCGAATACTTATATAAATATTATTACAGTATTTCTAATTGCATTAAAATGCTCACAATTTTGGATTCCGGGTGAGGAACCGCACAAAATAATGAACAACAAAACAGATATCTATGATTAAAAAAATAGATTATATTAAACGTAAAGATACAAACTGGAACGCAGTTTACTAATCCAGGAATACAATTAGTAAGGAATATATATATATATATATATATATGCAAGTCTTTGAAGTGAAGCCGTGCTGGAAATAGTATATCCGTGTAATATTATTCTGGCTGAGTGGAGCTCAGAGCTACTATGACTACTGACGCGGTATTCCCTATGTAACTTCGGTATCGTTTGGTAACTTACGGATCAGTCGATAACTCTCCGATAACTGACGTATCTCACTATGGGAGGAGTATATGTATACTCAAGTCGAGTCCATTATCATAAAAAAAGGGGAGTTCCCACAACACTCACAAAGGGTGAAATGGGTAAATTGCTGCCATTTGATATTTTTAATTTTGCCCATGCGTGTTGGTTTTTATTTTGTCGACTGCACAGTATAGAAGGGTCAGTTGGGTACGTTCATCCTCTGAAGTCAAGTGTTTCATTTTTAAAAATATTTTATTTTTCCCATAAAGCAAACATTTGCTCCAAAATCTGTATGCTCCTTCACTAAGAACTTTGTCTTGCTTCCTCGCTTTTTGCATCCCTATTTCTCTATCTCGTTGTGTGTTTCGTACTCACTGTTTCCTTCTCTTTGTGTATTACTCCCACTTTTACTCACTCTTCTTTTCCTTTTTATTTCTGTCTCTCTCTCTCTCTCTCTCTCTCTCTCTCTCTCTCTCTCTCTCTCTCTCTCTCTCTCTCTGATTCTTACTCCTTATTTGTTTCTCTCTTTCAACTTTGTTTCTCACTATATGTTATGGAGAAACGCACCTATTCCTCAGATAATGGACTCTCCCTCCTATATTAATAAGAGTTAACGGGAAGTTCTTGAGAAGTTCATAGGGGTTCCTTTAGAGTTCAATTAGAGTTCAGAAGAACTACTGGGCAGTTGATATTAGTCGGCAGTTAGCCGAATACTAAGGAGTCACGATTATAAACTTCAGTGCGAAAAATACTCCACAACACTATATATATATATATATATATATATATATATATATATATATATATCGGGAAGAAAAGTTGAAAATGCTTTTGGAGTCTTTAAGAATATTTATTTAGTATAACTTTACCGGTTTATATATATATTAATTAAAATTTTTGTATTTAGGCTGCAAATTTTCTTTTAAGCACGTCAGATTAAATAAATTGTAAACACTATATTTGTTTATATTTAATAAAATCCGTTCATACTGACGGATAATCTTTTGCGTATTACAATCAATAGATGTCAGAAATGAGCTGTAACGTTGACAGATGTTATTTTCATTCATTTCTCAAGGTACCCAAGTACTTTCGAACTCTATCCCACACCAAGAAAACAACAAAACCAAACTACAGATTCTCGAGGCAATATTTATTAAAACACTTAATCCGTCAATTAATAGAATCAGCTATGAATACTGTAGTAATGTTCTAAATTGTTTGTAAAATGAACAGTTTTTATGGTTTAACAGGTGCATGGCCATGACATTACAACATATAAAAAATTCCCTTTTGGATAATTTTCACGTTCTAATGAATGCTAGCAGTTTGTCAACCGTTATATTTCAAGCAGGAGAAAATGTACAAGAAGTTTTAGCAATACAGTTTTCCGGTTACATTTGTTACCATAACTCACACCACTGAAGATGATCTCCGAAAGAGGTTGAAAGTACTTGGGTATACACTATCTCTCTATTTATCTTTATCTATCTGAAAATTACCGTTAAGAGTGAAACTCAATGGCTTTGGTGTCCCTTTATATATATATATATATATATATATATATATATATATATATATATATATATATATATCACTTCAAAAAGATATGAACCCATCATTTCTATCCCACCAGCTATGGGCAAATACCAGAAGAGACTGACCCCTATGTCATTTGGTTGTAACCGTTCTAGGAGCAGAATCTGAAAAGGATCGTTTGGGATATTTATGTCAAGCCTGGTCTTTCTGAGAACTGGGATGCAGGACGATCATAAATCGAACAAAAATGTCATGATAGATAGATAGATAGATAGATAGATAGATAGATAGATAGATAGATAGATAGATAGAAACTGAGAATAAACGAAACATAGATAGATAGATAGATAGATAGATAGATAGATAGATAGATAGATAGATACTGAGAATAAACAAAACATAGATAGATAGATAGATAGATAGATAGATAGATAGATAGATAGATACTGAGAATAAACGAAACATAGATAGATAGATAGATAGATAGATAGATAGATAGATAGATAGATAGATAGATAGATAAAGGTTTGTAATCAATTCAGTGTTTAATTTTTTTTTTTTTTCAGTAAGTTTTTCACACATTGGGGTCAACATTGAAAATAAACAGTTTACGTTTTTCTTCTTTTTCTGTTCTAGTATTTGCAGCGTCATAGAAAAAAGGCTTTGTTAGCTTCATTCTGGCGTTTATTTTAGATGATGGTGTATCCTTTTTTCTATATTTTAAAGCTTTCTCTTTCTCGACCAAATTATCTTCTTTTTCTCTCCTTCTCCCTCTCTTTTTTCTTCATTGATTATTTTATACATTACTTTCACTCACTTTTTCTCTCACACTGCTTTTTCTTGTTCTTTTCTCTCCTTCTTTTTCTTGTTCTTTTCTCTCCTTCTTTTTCTTGTTCTTTTCTCTCCTTCTTTCTCTCAGCTTCCCTTTATTTTTCTTCACCCATCTCTTTCTACCATTTTATTTTTTTTCTCTCTGTCTCACTGTCTGTTTGTTTAAATGCCTTTTTTCAAATCATTTTCTTTGTCTTTCTCCCTCTTTCAATCAATCATTTTCTTTTTTCTGTCTTCTTTTCACTCTCTCCCGCCTTTCTTCACACTTATATTCCATTCTCTCTTTCTGTCAATAATTTTCTTTCCATGTTTTTTTCTTTTTTTCTCCCTTCCTATCTCTCTTTCTTCTTTCTCTCGTCCTTTTTCTTTCTCTTTCTGTAAATCATTTTGTTTTTAATTCAATTTTTTATTTCCCTTTCTCTCTCAGTTTATTTCTCTCTCCTTCTTTTTCTTAATCATTCACTTTATATTTTCCTACTCTCCCTCCTTCTTCCTTTCTTTTTTTCTCTCTCTCTCTTTCTCTCTTTCTCTCTCTCTCTCTCTCTCTCTCTCTTTCACGTCCTTTTTCTTTCTCTTTCTGTAAATCATTTTATTTTCAATTCAATTTTTCTATTTTCATTTTTCTCAGTTTATTTCTCTCTCCCTCTTTTTCTAAATCATTTACTCTATATTTTCCTACTCTCTCTCCTTTTTCCTTTCGTTTCCCCCCCCCCCCACTCTCTCTCGCTCACTTTTTCTCTTTTCTCCTTTTTTCACACAACGACACACGCATGCATCCATGAAGCAATGCATATCCGCCTACACATGAAGTTTCGAACACGCACATCAGTAACACTTCAACGCAAAGGCTTACGGCTTTTCTCTTGCAAACAATGTGGTTTTGTCACCTAATTAAATTTTCTATGCTATTGAATTTCACGGAAACCAATTTAGTTACTTAAAGCAACCCTTGTAATTGGCTATTGTCGGCTTTCTTTATATCTCCCAGGAGAAGACGCAACATTAAAAAGATAAGAAAAAGTTTTAATTCGTTAAAAATATACATTTATATGTAGATATATATCAACTGCCGATTTACGATACCATCACACACACACACACACACACGCACACACACACACATATATATATATATATATATATATATATATATATATATATGGTGCAATAGGTACATTGTCGCCATTTTGTATTTTTAATTTCGCGCGTTCATAGTTTTTGATTTTGCCGACTGCAGGGTCAGTTGGGCACCGTCTGTAAGAAAAATGGCATCATGACGCAATTGACTCCACAAGATATTTGGAAACGGAATCTTGTACTCCTTGGGATTTGCACCAGAAGTTCCAATACGAAAATTTCAGTGTGATTAGGAAGACAGCACAGGTGAAGTAGAGAGCTCGATCATGTTTATTAAATTGACCTTGTGCCAAACATAACCGAACTTCCCACAAGTTAGGATTATCAGAAGGTTGGGAAAATAAAACTGTTTCGTTTGTATAAATAAATGAAAATTTATTTCTCGAAAATCATAAAATCAAATTGTAGGTATGAAATTATTATCTGTAAAAATGTTCTAACAGAAAGTGTAGTAAAGTGCTTACAGAATTACGAGTTGTTTTATTTTGGAGAAATTTGAGTTATCTAAACTTTTTTATAAATGGAACTTTGTCTCTCTGTGTGTATGTGTATGTGTGTGTCTGTGTGTGTGTCTGTGTGTGTGTCCGTTACCTATAGACTCCGTTACGGCTGAACTAGGTTTTGAATCGAGATACTCCAGGTAAATATCGACAATCGATAACCGAAAAGAATCGGGTTATAAAAGGAGTGATCCGATTTTAATCAAATTTGATACACTCATAGACAAAGACATAAGAAACGATATTCAGAAGTTTCAAGGTTGCAGTTCTTACAATAGTGAGTGCAGAAAATCGATAATATATATATATATATATAAAAGGCAAGGTGTTTGTGTGTGTGTCTGTTTATCTGCCTGTATGTCTGTATTTTTTCCAGCCCTTTTATTTAAGTTTTTGCTTCGGGTTTGGCTCTAAGCAGGTATAAGTGTAGTTCTTAGTCTCAGCCATGATACCATTTACGCAGAGGACTTATTTAGCATTCAAAATTCAGTTTACGACGAAAAAACTTATTTGATATCGATACCAGGAAATCAAAATTTGACTTACATCCATTCATTTTTCTTTCAGTCTACGGTTTCGCTTTAACTGGAAACAACTATTGCTTTTTTGTCTTTCGTGCCAACGTCCAAAGAGTCTGAGCTCCAGGACCATGGATTAGTTTTAAAGTTTTCATTACACCAGAGCAACGCTGGGATATGCTGCTAGTATATTTATAAATAGAAACATTACCACCAATACTTATTCATATTAACGACCAGCAATACATTTTATAGTAGAATTACCAACAATACGTATTTATAGCAAAATAACTAACATGAGAAAATGACAAAATGTAATTGAAAGCGTACCATTGCGTTCAAAATATATTTAGCCGAAACCATGAACTTTTCTACAGAATATTTAGATTTTGCACCACCGAAATATTTTGAAAATATTTCATTGATAATCCAAATTAACAAAGTTAGCAAAGTCAGATTTAGCTCAGTAGACTTTAAATAAATCTTTAAAAATTGGGAATCACTTCCCAGATGTCCCGCCGATAATGGTTGTCTATTTCCAGTTTTAGAAGTTCCGGACGTTAGATGATCCGTACTGATTGCGGGGCCGACAGGAAGTGATATTCTGGGAACTAAACATTGATTTCGACATGTGAACATGCGATGACTTTATCTAAGTTCGGGGCAAATAGGGTATTGACTGTTTGATGTTTGATTGGTCGGTAAAAGAACGCTCCCAGAATAAGGGTGACAAAAATAGCAAGGATATTGACAGGTTGCGATGAGATAAATATATATTATTCTATCGATTAATATACTTGCTAATATATATATATATATATATATATATTTATATATATATAGTCATCCGCAAACAAATCTGTTTCGCTGTATCATAGCTCATCAGTACGATTAGACACAGGATTGCTTTTAGCAAGGATTGAATTCCATTGACAGCAATTTTACCGCTGAGTTATGGGCGGTTGGTAGAAGAAGACAGAGTTTTAACGTGTGATATACCACGTAAACATAAGCCAGTAGCTGATAGTGTTCTAATTCATTACTGAATGAACGATTTCTGATACCAAATCGGTTGAGTTTCGAACCCAGCCAGAAGCAAGTGGATGCATAGCCACACTGATGAGCTGTGATACAGCGAAAAAGGCTTGTATCTGGATGACGAATATATATATATATATATATATATATATATATATATATATATATATATATATATTCAGAAAGAACAGGAGAGATTAGAAATTTATTTCTGTATATCTATCCGCTCTCTCTCTCTCTCTCTCTCTCTCTCTATATATATATATATATATATATATATATATGTGTGTGTGTGTGTGTGTGTGTGTGTGTGTGTGTGTGTGAAAAATATATGTATATAAATATATATATATATATATATATATATATATGCAATTTCCTATTTATATTATATTATTTATATATTATATATGCGTGGTGCTTATTTGAAAGCGCTCAATATCAGTGATAGAGCTGACATATTCATATAGATAGGTGTGAGTGTGTAACCCTGGGTTTCACGCTCTTGCGATCGTCAGACAAACTGATTAATTTTTTAAAGAATTGTGTAAGGCTGCATATATTGGTGTATTTTTGTGGAAGTGGGAGAAAAGTTTGTCGTCATGACAGACGCAGATTTACACCCATTGACATGTGCAAAGACACACACACGCACACACACACACACACACACACAAGCGCGCCCGCTCACCGGGGCTCACACAAACATATATGCGAACCGTATGGGACTTGGTATATATATATATATATGTGTGTGTGTGTGTGTGTGTGTGTGTGTGTGTGTGTGTGTGTGTGTGTGTGTGTCGTTGCGCACATACATACGCATTCGGTTTGTGTATTCAAATATTGTAGCGATGTCAACGCGTGGACAGTTGTCGATTTCTCGAGTGTATATATGTACGTATGATGGGGTCTGTGTGAAACTATAATAGTTAAAAATAGTTACTATTTTTAATTATTTAAGGCTGTATTGTTATTTTTATTTAAAGTCGGTTATTAGCTTGTTTTTTGTGATTGCGCATATTTAAATGGTAGAAATTCTAATTTGTAATGCTTGTTAGTTTTTATGTGGTGGTATTAATTTTACTGCGGAAGAGAGAAGTAATTTACTTTAATGATGATTGCAGACTAAAACGGTGATATTAATATTTGACGATAACAGTTTAAGGAATGAGGTTCGTGTGAACATTTTCCATGGAAATAGCAATAGAGTATCCATGGATTTAACAGAAAATGTCTGAACTAGTGGAAATATGGAATGACGCTGTTCTGAACATTTTCCATGGAAATGGCGATAGAGTAAGGGGCAGGCTTAGCTGTGAAGGTCTGAACTAATGTAGCTAAGTAATGTAACCCATTTTAACCTTTACTATAGAATTAGCGATAGAGTATCGATGGGTTTAGATGTGAATGTCTGAACTGGTGGAACTAAAAAAATGTTGCTCGTCTGAATATTTTCTATGGAAATAGCGATAGAGTAGCGAGAGGATGAAGAATTAAGGAATATAGCTTGTCTGAACATTTTCTATGAAAATGGAGTAGCGACAGACATGCAATGTTTCCTCCGTGTAAAAGTGACTGTAGGGTGGGAAATATTTCATTACCTACAAAACCGCGTTTAAGCTTTTCAACAGGATAGCGTGGTTTCGCGATCACCAACCCTGATATGGTTTCCACAGGAGTTAAAGAAAGCCGGAGAGAATGGACTGATGCGACAACCATTGGGAACTATGTACATAAGATTCTGAATGAACCGCACTAAAGTGTAAGAGCGTATTCTAATTTTCTTTGAATTCCAATTTCTACTTTTCTGCTCGTTCACCATAACATGTCAGTTGTTCACTGCGCATCAGTGATTTCTCCTATAGATATTATCATCTGCTTTTCCGAATCGTTGTCTTATTTTTTTATATTTCTAATCCAGTTTCTTTCTGCCTTGTTACCAAGAGTTAAATTAAAAGCGTAATGATGTTTATACTGTTGATATTTGACAGTCTGGTTGGGTGGTGCAAAGACAATTGGGAACTGTTTTTTTTTTTATCATTTCACCCCAAGCAAGGCATTCCACTGCCACTATTGCGCTTGGGACTACATAGGGGAAGGTAAATAGAAAGAGTGGTTAGATATAGGAAATGTCAGAAGTGGGGGTGATAGATGCGTATGGATACGGAGGCTGGGGGTTGGGTGGATGGGAAGAGTGTTTGAAAGAATGGAAGCGAGTTAGTGTGTTAGGAGGTGTCTATTGACCTTACATTTAAACTCCTGGAGATTGTAGACATCGGGGAAGCAGTCATGTGGAAGGGAAAAGAAACTGTTGGAGTAGAAATTGCGGTTGCATTATGTGTAAAACTCTTCTAGAACAACCAGCCAGTAATCAACTAGAATAGAAGTTGAATCTAACTGTTTATTTATTGCAAAAATTTACAATTGTGGCACATGGCCAAAAAGGGAGGGGGAAACAAAACTGAGGATGGTCTTCAGTAACTATCTTATACCTAGCTAATCTCTTTCGCGACCCAGAAACACGCTACAATTTTTCTCAATCACCAAAAGAACTTGTCCATCAACACTCATACTGCCGTACACCAAAATACCACAAAGCATTCCGGGGACCTAAAAATTCCCCACAATGTACATAAAAATTTGACAATGTACAATATTTACAATAAATTACAACAATACATAAAATTTTCTACATGAAATGACAAAGGGGGAGGGGCATGACACAAATCCCCAAATAAAATTTCAAACAAAAATAACAATATAAACTTTGTGTTAGCTGGACCCAACTTACCCTCAAAACAAAGAGGTCGCTGTATTCTGCCCAGAAGACAAAATCAAGAAACTCTCTTTCTACAGGGAGTGGAGAGGCAAAAAAGAAATTGGACTGGGGAAAATATAATACTGGCTCAGACGAGATGAAACGGGACAAAAATAATTAACGGAAACTGGGAATCTCGAACTGGACCATAACCAAAGACGAAAGCCGGGGAACAGGCCAGGAATCACACTCACATTAACTAGGTACACAAAATGGAACTTACCATAACCAAAGGGGAGAGTTCCAGAGGAATCCAACCCGATGTGACTACCAGATCTAAAAGAGAAAATCAAGGCTAGCCCCAGTCACGCGAATCAGGCTCGCCACATTTACCCACCTTTTGCTGAACTCTGTCGGTGGCAACCGTTTCCGATCAGTTCTAATCTTCATTTTGAGTTGGTACTCAAAATATCGGATTAGATCCTGATACGAAAGACGGTTGCCCCGCAAGACTTCCTCCAGTCGCGTCGTCCATATCACCATTCGAGCTGTGTCAAGAAGCGACAGAAACACCATCCTTTTCACTCCGGTGTACGGTGGCGACACATTATCGCAGGCGTATGCACGATCAATGGACACGAGTTCCCGCGGCGCGATGCGAGCAGTCAACTCGCCGACACGATCCCACAACGGGCGAACGCGGGAACAATGCAAGAAGGCGTGCGCCGGTCTCCTTTAAGCCAAGGTTGCAACGTTCACAATCTGGCAAATCCGCCAGGCCCATTATGAAACGCAATTAGTTGAGAGGTAGTCGCCAGGTCAGAGAAAACTCAGGGTTGCTGAGCCAATCCGATCCTGGCGCCCAAGACCAATGAGAGCGATACACTTCCTCCGTCATGCCGAGCCTCTCCCTCAATCTATCCTTCGCGACGCCCTCCACTAATCCCCGATAGAAGTGCCTCCTAGGCCGAGAAAGGTCACTAGACCGTGGAATGGCCCACAAGGCCCTCCGGCACTCGCGAATGAAAGCCGGTTGCTCTCGAAGCTTGCGGCAGCGCAACAAGATCGGGGGAGTGATAGTGAGGCTAGGGGACGCGTCCCTCACTACCCCCGTAAGCAACGAATCTTCCATTTACGCACGACTGAAAAATGCCAACCTCGAGGAGCGCCGGTGGCTCGCCAAGTGCGGCATTCCCAGTCCCCCTTGACACGGACGTTGGTAACAGACACGTTTGTCGACATGATGTCTGCGTCCTCTCCACAGAAGGGAGAATAGCAGACGCTCGATCGCCTCCTCACGCTCGTCACAAAGTGGAAGTACAGACAGCCGATAAAGGACCATGGGGAAGACGTAAGCGGCACACGCCTCCACCAGGCCCTTTACGGAGAGACTCCGTCGACGCCAAGTTTCGACCGACGCGCCGACCTTTGCCTGTATATCAGACCAATTCTTCTCCAACTGCAAGTCCGGACCGAACCAAACTCCGAGGATTTTGACCGGTCCGTCCGTCCAGTCGAATGGCCCCGGGCGCCTAACCGCAAGCCGGAAGACTTGTCGCGGTTAATCTTGGCCCCTGTCACCTGTTCGTACCGTTCAAGCGCCTTCTGTACCGCTCTTATGTCCCTGCGGGAGGACACAAAAGTCGTTACGTCATTGGCGTATGCGGAAACCCTGGCACGAGCACCACCAGGGATAGCGATTCCACATAGGGCCGGACTGCACGACCTGTCTCTAATCCAGCGAAGGAGGGGCTCCAACGCCAAAACATAGAGTAAGGACGACAGCGGGCAACCTTGTCGAACCGACCTAGACAGCGCAGACGCGCTCGACAGCTTTCCGTTCACCTGCACCACAGCCGTGGGGGAGCGATACAGGAGACTAATCGAGCAGCAGAAGTCGGTTTCGAATCCGGCAGCCTACAGGACAGCCGCCAGGTAGCCATGGTCAACCCTATCAAATGCCTTGGACTGATCCAAATTGATCAGCGCGGCCTCATCGTCGTCTTTTACACCCTATAGGATCGTGCGGATCAAGTGCAGGTTGATCTGAATTGTTCGGTCCTTCACAGCCAAAGTCTGATCAGGTCCCAACAGAGACTCGGCAACTAGCTGCAAGAGATTCGTCAGGATCTTGGCCAAAATTTTTAACTCTGTGTTTAGCAGAGTTATGGGCCTGTAACCGTCTAATTCCCTCCCAACATCCTTGCCTTTTCTCAACAGCGTGACCACACCCCTGGTGAACCGACTGGGGATGGACCCCTGACAGAACCAGTTGTTGAACACAACTGTCAAGATAGGGACAAAGATGTGCGACAGCCTCAAGTACATTCATAGGGCAAACCATCCAAACCTGGCGACTTGCCACTGCCGACTCTCTTCAAAGCCGCGTAGACTTCGTCCTCCGTAATCTCTCCCTCGCAACTAGCCGCTTCAGCCGGCAAAAGCCGGGGAAAGTCAGCCAAATAGTTACGAAACTCCTCGCACATATCATCAGTCGACCTAAGAGTGTGCCCCTCTGGGTCTCGTATCTCGCGGATGTACCGGTCGCCACCTCGACGGACTTCCTCCTTGCGCAGTTCCGCGCCCATGTTCACAGCTTCGGAAGACATCTTGCTTAACTTATGTCTAATTACCTGACCCATGTAACAATCGCTAGTCGACCGCTCCAGGGCCTCCCTAGCTACGGCTATCTCTAGGGGATCCCCACCGGCCACCTATTCCCAATGACTCCCCCAGTTAACGCCCGCTGAACTACGATAATCAGCTGGTTCCGGAAGTCCCATCTGTCCAGTAAGGACTGGTTGAACTTCCAGTAGCCAGCCATTCTAGCCTTAAATTCTAACACCACACGGGCACATACCATTTTGTGGTCCGTGTAGCCTAACCAGTGGAAAGTTGGGCATTCTAAGAAATCTATATCGGCCTCTCTCACTAACATTCTATCAAGGTAGGAAACCACCTTGGTAGAAGGCCAACTATTCGTCCACGTCCACATTTTCCCGCCCGGATGATCGACCCGGTATCTATGGACGAGACCAAATTCGTCAATCAGATCGACCAGGCTTCGATCACCACTCCTCCCGCTAGAGCCCCACCCTCTATCCAATTTAGGGTCCAGGATGGCATTCCAGCCCCCAACTAGAACTAGGCGCTTGGAATCGACCAGGATGAGCTTCAACAGACGGAAAAAGTCGACACGCTCCTCTTGATCATTGGGCGCATAAACCGCAACCAGACCAAACTTCTTGATTTTCACTGCAACATCTGCCACGATCAACCGGCCCTCGGCACCGACATGGACAAGGTCGAACTCCGCGTCCAGGGTACGCTTGACCAGCAAAGAAACACCTCTGGCTTGCCGGTTCCCATATGCTGAATAGACGACAAAGTCGTTAGCCAGCACACAAGAATCGACGTCGCAAACAAAGTGAGTCTCTTGGATCGCGGCCACATCCACGCCGAACGACAAGAGGTCACGAAGCAGGCGGTCTGCCTTACCCCGATCCCTCAGGCCATTCGCATTCACGCTCGCTAACCTGATAAACATCAATTAGATCTGAAAAATATAAGATGTAAAAATTACGAAAGTTACAAATCGTCACATACCGGCTGAAAATCCCTGGCAGTTGGGACCCCGACGGATTGTCCCAGGGACCCTGTACCAACATCGGACGTAATCCGTCCATCCAGGACAATTCCGCCGACGTCCGTGGGATAAGTTAGTTTTACTGCCCTATATAAACAGGGGTGGAGTAAAACCGGGAACCGTCCAGTACAATTCTTAGCCATTTTGTTTAGCTCCGGAGTGCCCCTCTGGAGCATTGTTAAGTCTTTGTAAAAAATTTTCGCCGCCTTTATATGTTTCCACACACGAAGGCCCCCGCCGGTGCTGCGAACAAGTGTCAACACACCGGGGACCTTTGGGAAATTATTCGGATCCTCGGTGGATTTTCCATCCACCGAAGACAGTTTCAGAAGCAGTTTTAAGAGGGCACGTCTTTGTGCCGACCAGTCCTTCGCAACGTCTTTCTTGCTAATCTTCAGTAGTTCCTCTCCTTGAGGAAGAGATTTTTTCTTTTTTAACTGCACGGGAGTGGGAGAAAGAGTAAGGGTTGGGGATGAAGTCGGGTTGGGTGATTTATTTGGTGTTGAAGGGGTTAAAGGGGTAAGTTTAAAAGCCACGAACTGGGACAATTTGTGGGGTGAGGTTGGAAGGCTCCTTGCCTTTTCTGCGTAAGACACGCAATGTCTATCAGGAGAGACTGGAAGTGAAGATGCTTTAGCTGCTTTTACCCTTTCTTTGCTCCGGCTTTTCCTTTGCACCTTCGGGTTGTCGCGTTCTTCGTTTTCTTCCCTGCCTCTTTTGAGGGATGAAGCTCTTGTTGTTGTTGCTTCCACTTCCATCTCCTGCTCCTTCCTGGCTGACTGTTGTTTTTCTGGGGATTTTTTGCTTTTCCCCTGGAGACATCCTGCTTCGGAGGCGATTTTGGTGGTGGCGATGGTACTTTTGCTTGGTCAGAAGTCTTTTCTTGAGGGGCTTTAGATTTTGTGCCCTTCCTCTCCACCTTCTTCCACTCGTTGTCTCCTGTTTCTGCCTTCTCGACTGCTTGTGGTGCCTTGGGAGACTGTGCAGCAGTTTGTGTTGTTGGTTTTTTCGACTGCGCAGTCTAAGTTTTTGGCACTTTTGTCGGACATGCTTTTGCCACGTGATCCGAGGAGCCGCAAATCCAGCAAAAAGGCCTCCTTCCTTCCACCACCACGTAGATGGACTGGCCTCTGCAGGTAAGGATATTTGGTATTTCGTTAAACTCCTTCCTGGAGACCGTTACCTGCAGAGTTACATCTCCAGTCTGAAAACCAGCTTTGGATACCACTGCAGCCACCTCCGCTACTCTGCCAAACTGTGCAAAGAACGCCCCGACATGGTCTAGAGTAATGTCCATGGGTACCTCGTGTAAGGTTACACGTGTCTTTCGGGTACCCATGTACTCTTTGTAGACGGAGCGTCTTCGTTGACAGAGTAGTGCCAACCAATTCATTTGCTTCTTCGGCTGTGCCAAGCAGGATGTCCCACATGGCATGACTTCTTCGAGCAATCATCTTCGCCTTGATATGCAAGGCCTTCACAGCTTCCTCCACCGTCTCCCTGCTGACACCGACGAACTTTTGTGTTTTGGGATCCTTCGTCAGCAGGGAGAGTATCCTCGGTTCAATGTTTTGCAAGTTCTCCGCTACGGACAGTAGTTCGTTGCCGGAGATATAGCTGGCGAACCTTTCCTTGGCCTGTTCGTAGTAGGCCTCATCTTTCTTTTTGAAGTTCCCTCCACTCCAGGTCGATGTCGAGGGAATCAGTGACGCTGGTTTCTCGGCTACTTTACCGCTTGGAGGGATTGGCGATCCTTCTGTGGTTGGTGTCTGCCACTCTCCTTCCTTCGACGCCCACTCCGATGTTGAGGGCACCGGTGATTTCGTCAACGCTAGGCGCATGCTATCCGTGCTAAGCGCCTTCCATCCTTTCCCGCTCGCCGAGGGAACGGACTCCGAACTGTCTGGCCTTTTGTCGGCCATGGTCCTCCTGCCGACGGAGGTGCAACTCTCCCTGCACCTACACGATCAGGTGCAATCACGCAAAACGATCCCCGACGCTCCGCGATAAAAAAAACTATCCACGACGGAAAACGATCCGCGACGAAAAACGGTCCCCGACACGGACACGACCCGACAATGCGAACGCCGACAAACTCTCTACTAGGAACCGACAGGGCTTCTACGAAGCACAGATACTACACTTTGATCTTCTCTGAAGTTGAGTCTAACTGACAAAAACAACACCACGGCAAATCGGTAGGTGGTTTAAATAATAACCTGGCAGATTCCATTCTGTTACAGGCAAGTCCATTATATCAATATTGATTGGCTGATAGTTTCAGTGTGTATATTGAGCTCCATAAATATTGAGCACAATATCCACACTCTTGAATAGAGCACCTTCCTGCGGGGAGACAAAAGAAGACAGCCATATTGAAAGGTAAGTTATTTGATTTCTACATTATGGTTCGGGGGTTGTTGGTTAACCGGGTGTGAGCAAAGGTAGCAGGGGTAGAAAATGTGTGATTGACAAGAAGGGAACGCAGTATAATAAGAAAGAGACGCGGATAAAAGATGACATCAATCAAAAACAAATGAAAAAACCGTTTGAGATGGTAAAATGTGTGACAGAAATTCACTAAACAGAATTATTATTACTATTATTTTTTGTGTGCCGTGTCCCTTAAAGTATTAGGAGATCATGGTTCTCCACAACTTTCTATGGTTTACGACGATATCACGTTGAAACATGTTTTCTGTACGATCTCCAAACTAGAACGAACGAAATAATAATCCTTGGTGTTGGCCTCCGAAATGATCCGTTAGCTGCCATCTTTCTTTCTTGAATATCATAAGATTCGATGGGCAGAAAAATCATACATAGAGGAGAGATTTTTAAAAGAAATTTGGAGCTGCCGAAATACCAGAGGGAAGAAAAGCTCTTTTAGTACATCACTAATGCAGGGGAAAGACAATGGACTTGGTGGGAAATTTCATTGTGCCAAGCCCAGGTTGCAACACGGAGCGAGTTCATGACACTGATGGACTGATGCTACGTAGAAAACCTAGACCCTACGAAAGCTTTACAGTGATTATCAACTATGAAACAATTAGAAAAGAATGGGTATAAATTTAAGGTAATCTCCCTGTTTGACAAAGCCTTTGTGATTAGACCTGATAAGGTTCCGAGAATGTAGGAGCAGTTCAGTCAATTAAGTGCCATACGTGATACACGCTTGGGCGATCATGTCTCGAAAGAGACATGACTGACTGGGCAGAAGATTATCCCGCAGTAGGTTGCCATTACTTTCTGCGGTAGACTGATTGCCAGCCAAGGGTATAGTATCCAGTCTGTTCTGTTATTTAACCCATAACTGGAGGGAAGAGATGGATTAATACCTTTCCCAAGGGTATTCGCGCATAAGTGAATGCAACTGATTCAACTGGATTTTGAACTCGGCTCCCCGATTTCTCGTTTCACGCCGATGTCCACTGCACCACAACGCACGAAGGAGCAATTACTAAGTATATTTAGAAGTTTTCCCAGCATGCAGATGCAAACTCAAATAATTAAGCAGGACCTTGCAATCCTAGAAAAACCTACCCGGATAGCGAGGTCGAAAATCTTGATCCTATCCCAGGTCAGGTGTGAAAGCTCCCATGAGGTGATGTCAGTGGATTAATATCCAGGCGGTAAATAGAAACAGAGATCAGGGTAAGAAGCAGAGTAGAAGAGATTATCGAACTAGTCCAGTTTCTACAACAAAGAAGTGATAGAAAAAATCATCAGTATGATCGAACAAACGTGGTCCGATCACCTATTGGGGAAAGCAGGGACACAGATAGACAGTGCTGGATAGAAAAGTGATGGATTCATTAGTGAGTACTATAAGATAGAATATAATACACAAATGTGAAAAAAAATAGGGTAGTTAGATATGTTTTTTTTAAATTCTCGACAATGCGTCCCGCAAAAAAAGAAACAAGTGATAAGGAAGACAGAGTAACTCTTGTCAGAGATCAGTAAGTTTAGTGCCCTACGTGATACTCGCTTGGGCGATCATGTCTCAAAAGAGACTGAACAGAAGATTTTTCTGCAGTAGGTTGCCATTGTTTCTGTAATAGACTGGTCGCCAACAAAGGCTGTAGAACCTAATCTGTCCTGCTATTTAACCCATAGCTAGAGGAAGAAGCGACGAATTCATACTTTTCCCAAGGTTATTAGTACGTATGTGAATGCAACAAATTTGAACTCGGCTCTCCTGTTCTGAGCCGCAACGTACATCCAGTGATATTTGTCATATTTAGAGGGAATATTTTTTGTTCGTTTTTTTTAAATGAAAAGAGGTGTGAATTTTCTTTTTAAATCAAAGTCTGACGAGCGGAATCAATAAAATGTAAAAACAACAAGGAATCAGTCAATTCTTGTCTGATGAGAATATTGATTTCCCAAAATAACGGACTTAATTTTAAATTTTTTCAAAGTAATGAGTCCGTGATGGAAGTCGAGGGAAATGGAAATGAAAAGGAAATTAAATTGAACG
This sequence comes from Ascarosepion bandense, assembly GCA_037127315.1. Taxonomy (NCBI): domain Eukaryota; kingdom Metazoa; phylum Mollusca; class Cephalopoda; order Sepiida; family Sepiidae; genus Ascarosepion; species Ascarosepion bandense. The sequence goes on along the minus strand of JBBBDQ010000742.1, from coordinate 214,496 downwards.
GGTCCTAAATATCGTCGTCAGTTTAAAAAAAAAAAAGAAAATTGTGCATAACGACAGAGTTGAATTGCTCTGCACCATGTAAGAAGACAAGATAACAGCACAAACAGCAGATGCACACCTTAAAACTTGGAGACGGGGGAACAAGTAAAGAACAGAACAAACTTTTCTCAATTTACTACCTTAAAAAAAAGATAAAAATCCGTAACATGATATCACCAAATGGATGAAAAGTTATTTTTACCTTTGTGTATAGTTTCTTGTAGCAAAACAAACCCTTTTTTCTTTATCAAGACACATTGTCTTCTTCTTCTATGTGCCTTGTTCTTTCAGGACGTAGGCGATCACGGCTTTCCACGTCTCCCTATCCTTGGTGGCTCTTAGCACACTTTCTCCTGTTAGAGATAGAGAGAGGGAGAGAGAAAGAGAGAGAGAACTACAGAGAAATGCACACAAAAATGTGGATTAATTTTTTTGTACAACTTTTTCAAATTCTGTATAATCCTTCTCAGCCAAGGGGAAGATTCCGTTAGAAATTGCCCAAAATTAATTTCGGAAGAAATATGATCCAAGCATTCGATTTTCTTAAGTCACCGTTAGCGCAGGTAGAATCAGATGGGTACTGCAAACAACTCTGGCCAAAAGCCACAAACCAGGAGAGCGAGAAAATAAACAATTAGCATAGAACTTGCAGCTACAGCTGGCAATTTCAACTGTAAAAATGACGAGACCTTACAGCCAATCTAGTAATGCGCATAGATTCATAAAGTCAAAGTACCAAACCGGAAAACTCACGAGAACAATTACCATTAATATTTTTATAAAAAGGCACAGGGAACCTACGTTACGGCGATGGACAAAATGTTACTGAAAACGAGATGCCAGGTTAGGACCAATAACATTACAGATTCTCTTTGTATTGTATCAGAATCTCTAAATACATAGTAGTTTTTATAATCGTCTCAACTGGTCCATTCTACAGACTTTTGCCAGAATAAAAATCATATTACACCAATACCTTTGATTTGCAGTTGGTGCCCTACTCTTGGGATCCTGCACCTGACTAAGTTCATTTAATGTCACTTCAGGGGAGAGACGATCCACTAATTCCTTTTTTGTTACTGCCTTGACTTCTTGGTAAAAATAGTAGAGTAGTTCCCGTTGCTTTCTACACGATTTTGAAACAAGGATAGTCTTTCTCCTAGATTGGCTGCTAATCAAGGTTAAAGCATCATATTTAATCCATGCTTGAGTAAGAAAGATAGATTCTTGTCTATCCCACAGAGCATTAGTGCGAAAGTGAATGCCGCAGACGAGACCCGATTAACACGCTGATGACCGTTTAATTACCCTGACATTACAGATTAAGTTAACCATTTTAGCCGAAAGATTTATTATTTCTCTTAAAGGTATAAAATTTCTTTTCCTACATGAACTATTATAAAAAAAAACACATTGAAGTCTGGTGCCAGAATTTTAATTCGTACCAACGATTTCATTACTCCATTCATCTGAAACCGCTACCAACTGTGCTAATTTGTGCTTTCACTATTTTCGGTTACTTATGTCTTTGTGCTCTGTCAACGTCTTCCCACAAACGCGTGCACAACGTAGCTTTATTTTGGGGGCCGAATACAAGGACCGAAATAGCCAGAAGAAATGTCCAGAAAAATTGCTTTCTTTTGCCTTCTACTCTTGCTTACCATTCCAAAAGACGTCGCCATATCTATAGATATGGTCACGCTCTCCCGCTTTCGTCTTTCCCGACACGCAACAACATCCCTAAAATGGCCAACGAGTCGACTTGCTAGAGCCTAGTTTGCGTGCGAGACGCAATGACGTAAGTGGTCACGTGACAAACGAAGCCCGCGAAGCAGTCATCCCCAACATGATGTTGGCACGCACTTCCGGAAAACTAAGTGCCAACGTGCCTGTTTTCTTTTTCTTCATTCTTTTCAAATCGATCTCCAATTTAGACCTTTTCGCCCGATTTTTTCTTCTCCCATTTCTTTCTCTTCTTCTTTTCCTCCTCTTCTCTTCCTTTCTTCGTTCTTTTTTATAAATGTTTACTTCGTTCGCCTTCCATCACCTACATCATTCTTTTGATCTTTCCTCTTGTCATCCTTCAGTTCGTTCTTTTACATCATCATCATCATCATCATCATTTTCATCTCTTACTTATATCCTCCTCCTCTTCTTCTTCTTCTTTACTTTCAGTTTCTTTTTTTTTCTCCTTACACTCCTCCCACTTCGTCTAATTTCAAGAATTTCTTTCTTCATTTTTTCTTCCTCATCTCTTTTTCTTTATTCTTCTATTCTTCCCTCCTTCTTCTACTGATCGTTTTAAAGTTTTTTCTTCTATTTTCCTCGTATTTAGATAGATAGATAGATAGATCTGAGCAGACTGAGATAGATAGATAGATAGATACATAGATAGATAGATCTGAACAGACTGAGATAGATAGATAGATAGATAGATAGATAGATAGATAGATAGATAGATAGATTTGAACAGACTGAGATAGATAGATAGATAGATAGATAGATAGATAGATAGATTTGAACAGACATAGATAGATAGATAGATAGATAGATAGATAGATAGATAGATAGATTTGACAGACTGAGATAGATAGATAGATAGATAGATAGATAGATAGATAGATAGATAGATAGATATGAACAGACTGAGATAGATAGATAGATAGATAGATAGATAGATAGATAGATAGATAGATAGATAGATAGATATTTGAGCAAGAAGTTAACTTTCAAAACTTTTCTTTCTTTTTATTATAACAGACAAGCAAAATTGTCTTTAATTTCTATTGTCCAAAAGGCATTCGGCTAATACTTTAGCCTTTTTTAAGTAGTCTGTTACTTATCGTTATTAATATCTTTTGATGTGCAATTGTATGATTCATAATGTTTGTTAATTGTTATTAATTTCTATTGACAGTTATATATATATATATAAAGAGAAAGAGAGACAGTGAGAGGAATTTGTGAAAATCTTAGTAACAAGATTCTTGTTTTTTCAGTTGTTTACTGATAAAAAATTATTTTGACAGGCAGGATTTTTTGTCTTAAAGTGCTCAATAGCGAGATAATGATAAAGCGTTAATAGGATTAATGTGGAGAATTGAATATGTCGACTTTGAAGTTTCGTGATGGTATTATGGGGATGTATTCTCGCTTCAAAACAGCAGATGAAGAAAAAAGCCCTGAGGAGTGAAGATATTTATGAATGTTATTGCAATATTTTGTTAAAGTTGTTAAGCTTAAGTTTTTAACGATGCGATAGGGAAATTTCCACGCGTATTTTATATACGTATCACTCTCATGATATATGGTATTTTTATGAGTTTATGGACTTCCCTATGATATATGGTATTTTATAGCTGCAGGCTCTCATGATATATCTTATAGCCAGTACTCTCATGATATATGTATTTTATAGCCGTATCACCTCATGATATATATTGTTACAGTACTCTCATGATATATATGTATTTGCAGCTTGCACTTATGATGGTGATATATTTTATAGCCGTATCAATTTATTAGATATATGTATTTTTATAAAGCCGTAGCACTTGATATATGTATTTATAGCCGTAAAATTTACATGATATATGGTAATTTATTGCTGTATCACTTAAGACATATGGTATTTTATAGTTTAATTTCATGATATAAGAATTGCACAAATTTCAAGTGTAGATATGGTATTTTAGTAGCCGTATCACTCTCATGATATATGTATTTTATTGCCGTAGCACTTATTATATATTTATACGGTACCCTCATGATATATGGTATTTTATAGCCGTATCACTCTCATGATATATGGTATTTTATAGCCGTAGCACTCTCATGATATATGGTATTTGTGTCGTGTAGCACTCTCATGATATATGGTAATTTATTGCCATATCACTCTCATGATATATGTATATTTTATGTAATGGCATCCTCATGATATATGTGGTAATTTATACGTAGCACTCTGGCTACATATGGTATTTTAATGTATCACTCTATGATATATGGTATTTTATTGCCGTAGCACTCTACGATGCAGGTATTTTGCAGCTGTAGCACTCTCATGATATATGTATTTTATGTCGTAGCACTCTCGTTGATAGTGTATGGCATTTTATAGCCGTAGCACCCCCATGATATATGGTATTCGGTAAAATGTGCACTTTTAGTTATATATGGTATTTTTAGCTACCACTGCAGATATATGTATTTTATTGCCGTAGCACTCTACGATATATGGTATTTATACGTAGCACTCTCATGATATATGGCTTTATAAATGGCACTCTCATGATATAGGTATTGTAGCCATCACTTTCATGATATATGGTATTTTATAGCCGTATCACTCTCATATATATGGTATTTTATAGCCGTATCAATTTCATGATATATGGTAGTTTCGGCTGCCGTATCACTTCCCTGCGATATATGGTATTTTATTGCCGTATCACCTCATATAGAAAGTGGTATTTTATAGCCGTAGCACCTCCCATGATATATACTGCAGCCGTATCACTCTCATGATATATGGTATTTTATAGCCGTAGCACTCTCATGATATATGTAATCTTATAGCCGTAGCACTCTATTATATGGTATCTTGAGTAGCCGTAGCACTCTACGATATATGGTATTTTATTGCCGTAGCACTCTCATGATATATGTATTTTATAGCCGTAGCACTCTCATGATATATGGTATTTTATAGCCGTAGCACTCTCATGATATATGTATTTATATGCTTATCACTCTCATGATATATGGCATTTTATAGCCGTAGCACTCTTTCATGATATATGGTAATTTATTGTCATCACCTCATGATATATGGTATTTTTATAGCCGTAGCACTCTCATGATATATGGTATCTTATAGCCGTAGCACTTATGATATATGGTATTTTATATTTATCACTCTCATGAGTATATGGTATTTTATAGCCGTAGCACTCTCATATATATGGCATTCATAGCTGTAGTACTCCCATGGATATATGGTATCTTTTATGAGTTCTATCACTCTATGATAATGGTATTTTATTGCCGTGGTACACTCTCATGATATATGGTATTTTATAGCCGTAGCACTCTCATGATATATGGCATTTTGATAGCCGTATCAATTTCACAGATATATGGTAATTATTGCCGTGGTCACTCATGATATATGTATTTTTATATTGCAGTACCCCCATGATATATGTATTTATAGTCATCACTCTCGATATATGGTATTTTATAGCCGTACTACCTACATATGACAGGTATTTGGTTGCAGTACTCTCACATATATGGTATCTTATAGCCGTAGCACTCTACATATGGTATTTATAGCCGTATCACTCTCATGATATATGGTATTTTTAGCCGTAGCACTCTCATGATATATGGTAATTTATTGTCAACAATTGGGTGAGGGTTTTATAGCCGTAGAACTCCCATGACCATATGGTATTTTCTTGTCCTCCTTCTCGCAAGTATATGGTATTTCATAGCCATGCCGCTCTCATGATATATGTTGTTACTATAGCCAATATACTCTCATGATATATGGTATTTTATAGCCGTATCCACTCTCCTGATATATGGTATTTTATAGCCGTAGCACTCATGATATATGTTAACTATAGCCGTAGCACTCTCATGATATATGGTATTTTATAGCCGTAGCACTCTCATGATATGGTATCTTATATCCGTATCACTCTCATGATATATGGTATTACATAATAATAGCACTCTCATGATATATGGTATCTTATAGCCGCCTCTCATGATATATTTAACATCTTATAGCCGTATCACTCTATGATATATGGTATTTTATAGCCGTATCACTCTCCTGATATATGGTATTTTATAGCCGTATCACTCTCATGATATATGGTATTTTATAGCCGTAGCACTCTCATGATATATGGTATCTTATAGCCATTATCACTCTCATGATATATGGTATTTTATAGCCAGCGCTTTTCTCGCGATGTCTGTGACATCTTATAGCCGTAGCACTCTCATGATATATGGTATTTTATAGCCGTAGCACTCTCATGATATATGGTATCTTATAGCCGTAGCACTCTCATGATATATGGTATTTTATTGCCGTATCACTCTCATGATATATGGTATTTTATAGCCATGTACTCTCGCAGTATATGGTATTTTATAGCCGTAGCACTCTCATGATATATGGTATTTTATAGCCGTATCACTCTCATGATATATGGTATTTTATAGCGTAACTACTCTCCTTATATGGTATCTTGCTGGCAAGCGGCACTCTCGCGATATATGGTATTTTATAGCCGTATCACTCTCATGATATATGGTATTTTATTGCCGTAGCACTCTCATGATATATGGTATTTTATGGCCGTACCCACTCTCATGATATATGGTAATTTATAGCCGTATCACTCTCGTCTCTGGTAATTATACCGTATCACTCTCATGATATATGGTATTTTATAACCGTATCACTCTCATGATATATGGTATTTTATAGCCGTAGCACTATAAAATATATGGTATTTTACAACATTATCACTCTCATGATATATGGTATTTTATATCGTAGCACTCTCATGATATATGGTATTTATAGCCGTAGCACTCTCATGATATATGGTATTTTATAGCCGTATCACTCTCATGATATATGGTATTTTACTAATAATAGCCTCTCGCGATATTATGTAAATTATTATTGCCGTATCACTATCATGATATATGGTATTTTATAGCCGTAGCACTCTCATGATATATGGTATTTTATAGCCGTATCACTCTCATGATATATGGTATTTTATAGCCGTATCACTCTCATGATATATGGTATTTTATAGCCGTAGCACTCTCATGATATATGGTATCTTATGGCAAACAGCACTCTCATGATATATGGTATTTTATAGCAAGCATACTCTCTTGATATATGGTATTTATAGCCGTAGCACTCTCATGATATATGGTAATTTATTGCCATGTCACTCTCATGATATATGGTATTTTATAGCCGTAGAACTCTCATGATACTTGTTATTTTTATAATAACATCACTCTCATGATATATGGTATTTCATAGCCGTAGCACTCTCATGATATATGGTATTTTATAGCCATGCTTTTCTATATGATATATTATTTATAGCGTATCACTCTCACAATCCTGTGATATTTTATAGCCGTAGCACTCTCATGATATATGGTAACTTATAGCCGTAGCACTCTCATGATATATGGTATTTTATAGCCGTAGCACTCTCATGATATATGGTATCTTATATCCGTATCACTCTCATGATATATGGTATTTATAGCCATGCCTCTCATGATATATGGTATCTTGTATATGTAGCACTCTCATGATATATTGTATCTTATGGCCGTATCCTCATGATATATGGTATTTTATAGCCGTATCACTCTCCTGATATATGGTATTTTAGCCGTATCACTCTCATGATATATGGTATTTTTATAGCCGTAGCACTCTCATGATATATGGTATCTTATAGCGTATCACTCTTGATATATGGTATTTTGCCGTATGCCTCTCATGATATATGGTATCTTCTCCTTAAGCAACACTCTCATGATATGTGTTATTTTATAGCAATAGCATATATGTTGTATTTTCTTATAGCCAATAGCATATCATGATATATGGTATTTTATTGCCGTATCACTCTCATGATATATGGTGTTTATAGCCGTAGCACTCTCATGATATTATGGTATTTTATAATGACAGCACTCTACTGTAGTATATGGTATTTTATAGCCGTATCACTCTCATGATATATATGGTATTTTACTGCTTGTGCTCTCTCATGATATATGGTATCTTATAGCCATACTTACTCTCATGATATATGGTATTTTATAGCCGTATCCATCTCATGATATATGGTATTTTATTTATATGCTCTCATGATATATGGTATTTTATAGCCGTACTCTCTGATATATGGTAATTTATAGCTGAAAAAAGTATCCTCATGATATATGGTAATTATTCGCCGTATCACTCTCATGATATATGGTATTTATAGCGTAATAACATCACTCTCATGATATATGGTATTTTATATACGTAGCACTCTCATGATATGTGGTATTTTATAGCCGTATCACTCTCCTTGATAATATGGTATTTTATATCCGTATACCCCTCTCATGATATATGGTATTTATAGCCGTAGCATATCATGATATATGGTATTTTATAGCCGTATCACTCTCATGATATATGGTATTTTATAGCCATGGCACTCTCATGATATATGGTAATTTATTAACAATACTCTCATGATATGGTATTTTCATAGCCGTAGCACTCTCATGATATATGGTGTATTTTATAGCCGTATCATATATGATATGGTATTTTATAGCCATGCACTCTCATGATATCTCTATGGTATTTTATAGCCGTATCACTCTTCTGATATATGGTATTTTATAGCCGTAGCACTCTCCATGATATATGGTATCTTATAGCCGTAGCACTCTCATGATATATGGTATTTTATAGCCGTATCACTCTCATGATATATGGTATCTTATAGCCGTATCACTCTCATGATATATGGTATTTTATACCCGTAGCACTCTCATGATATATGGTATTTTATATGTGGCATAAAGTATATGGTATCTTATATGCATGTGCTTGCCTCTCATGATATATGGTATCTTATAGCCGTATCATATATGATATATGGTAACCTACACATGCGTATCACTCTCATGATATGGTATTTTATAGCCGTATCACTCTCCTGATATATGGTATTTTATAGCCGTATCACTCTCATGATATATGGTATCTTATAGCCGTAGCACTCTCATGATATATATTGGCTTTTATAGCCATATCACTCATGATATATGGTATCTTATAGCCGTCTCACTCTCATGATATATGGTATTTTATAGCCGTATCGCTCTCATGATATATGGTATCTTATAGCCGTAGCACTCTCTATGTGATATATGGTATTTTATAGCCGTATCACTCTCCTGATATATGGTATTTTATAGCCGTATCACTCTCATGATATATGGTATTTTATAGCCGTAGCACTCTCATGATATATGGTATCTTATAGCCGTATCACTCTCATGATATATGGTATTTTATAGCCGTAGCACTCTCATGATATATGGTATCTTATAGCCGTAGCACTCTCATGATATATGGTATTTTATAGCCGTAGCACTCTCATGATATATGGTATCTTATAGCCGTAGCACTCTCATGATATATTTTATTTTATTGCCGTAGCACTCTCATGATATATGGTATCTTATGGCAACAGCACTCATGATATATGGTATTTTATTGCCGTATCACTCTCATGATATATGGTATTTTATAGCCATCGTATCTCATGATATAGGGTATCTTATAGCCGTAGCACTCTCATGATATATGGTATTTTATAGCCGTAGCACTCTCATGGTATATGGTAATTTATTGCCGTATCACTCTCATGATATATGGTATTTTATAGCCCAATGGCACTCTCATGATATATGGTAATTTATTGCCGTATCACTCTCAGGATATATGGTATTTTATTGCCGTAGCATTCTCTTGATATATGGTATTTTATAGCCTTGCTCTCTCATGATATATAGTATTTTATAGCCGTAGCACTCTCATGATATATGGTATCTTATAGCCATGCTTGTATCTCATGATATATGGTATGTTATAACCGTATCACTCTCATGATATATATGGTATTTGTTTTTACAATAATGCCTCTCATGATATATGGTATTTTATAGCCCTTGTCTCATGATATATGGTATTTTATAGCCGTAGCACTCTCATGATATATGGTATCTTATAGCCGTAGCACTCTCATGATATATGGTATTTTATAGCCGTATCACTCTCATGATATATGGTATTTTATAGCCGTATCACTCTCATGATATATGGTATTTTTATAACCGTAGCACTCTCCATGATATATGGTAATTTATAGCCGTAGCACTCTCATGATATATGGTATTTTATAGCCGTATCACTCCTCCATGATATGGTATTTTATAGCCGTAGCACTCTCTCATGATATATGGTATCTTATAGCCGTAACACTCTCATGATATATGGTATTTTATGGCCATCCTCTCATGATATATGGTATTTTATAGTCATAGCACTCATGATATATGGTATTTTATAGCCGTAGCACTCTCATGATATATGGTATCTTATAGCCGTAGCACGCTCATGATATATGGTATATTATAGCCGTATCACTCTCATGATATATGGTATTTTATTGCCGTAACACTCTCATGATATATGGTATTTGCATAATGACAGCACTCTCATGATATATGGTATTTTATAGCCGTATCACTCTCGCAGTATATGGTATTTTATAGCCGTAGCACTCTCATGATATATGGTATTTATAGCCGTATCACTCTCATGATATATGGTATTTTATAGCCGTAGCACTCTCTCATGATATATGGTATTTTATAGCCGTAGCACTCTCATGATATATGGTATTTTTATAGCCGTATCACTCTCATGATATATGGTATTTTATAGCCGTATCACTCTCATGATATATGGTATTTTATAGCCGTAGCACTCTCATGATATATCGTATTTTATAGCCGTAGCACTCTCATGATATAAGATATTTTATAGCCGTATCACTCTCATGATATATGGTATTTTTTTTGTCTTCCATGCTTGCCTCTCATGATATATGGTATCTTATAGCCGTAGCACTCTCTGCTGATATATGGTATTTTATAGCCGTATCACACTCATGATATATGGAATTTTATTGCCGTAGCACTCTCATGATATATGGTATTTTTTAGCCGTAGCACTCTCATGATATATGATAATTTATTGCCGTAGCACTCTCATGATATATGGTAATTTTATAGCATGGCCTCTTATGTTATATCGTATTTTATATGCGTATAACTCCTCATGATATGTGTTGTTTATTTTATAGCCGTGTCTCTCATGATATATGGTGTTTTATAGCCGTAGCATATATGATATATGTTGTTTATTGCCGTATCACTCTGTGATATATTATTTTATTGCCGTTGCACTCTCATGATATATGGTATTTTATATCGTAGCACTCTCCTGATATATGGTATTTTTATAGCCGTATCACTCTCATGATATATGGTAATTTATAGCCGTAGCACTCTAAGTGTTGTTGTTATAGCCGTAGCACTCTCCATGTTGTTGTTTTATAGCCGTATCACTCTCATGATATATGGTATTTTATAGCCGTATCACTCTCCTGATATATGGTATTTTATAGCCGTATCACTCTCCTGATATATGGTATTTCATAGCCGTGTCCTCTCCTGATATGGTATTTTATAGCCGTATCACTCTCTGTTCATATGGTATTTTATTAGCCGTATCACTCTCATGATATATGGTATTCTATAGCCGTATCACTCTCCTGAGCATATGGTATTTTATAGCCGTATCATACTCCTGATATATGGTATTTTATAGCCGTATCGCTCTCCTGATATGGTATTTTTATAGCCGTATCACTCTCCTGATATATGGTATTTTATAGCCGTATCACTCTCATGATATATGGTATTTTGCAACCGTAGCACTCTCATGATATATGAACATTTTTTATAGCCGTATCACTCTCGATATATGGTATTTTATAGCCGTGTCACTCTCCTGATATACGTACCTTTTATGGCCGTGTCACTCTCTGTTGTATGACCTGTATCGCTCACTCATGTGGTATAAGGGTAGTTTATAGCGCTGTATATAGCACGTTGTATGAACATAGCTATACCTGATATATATGGTATTTTATAGCCGTGTCACTCTCTCCCTGATATATGGTATTTTATGTACGTATATGCTCTCATGATATATGGTATTTTATAGCGTGTCACTCTCCTGATATATGGTATTTTATAGCCGTAGTACTCTCCTGATATATGGTATTTTATGTATATTATTAACTCTCCACGTTATATGGCAGTATTTTATAGTAATTGTCACTCTCCTGATATATGGTATTTTATAGCCGTGTCACTCTCCTGATATATGGTATTTTATAGCCGTATCACTCTCCTGATATATGGTATTTTATAGCCTGTTATCACTCTCTGTGATATATGGTATTTTATAGCCGTATCACGCTCATGATATATGGTATTTTATAGCCGTATCACTCTCCTGATATGTAATTTTATGGCCGTGTCACTCTCCTGATATATGGTATTTATATATTACGTATCACTCTCATGATATATGGTATTTTATAGCAGTAATATCTCCTGATATATGGTATTTTATAGCCGTATCACTCTCCTGATATATGGTATTTTATAGCCGTATCCACTCTCCTGATATATATTATTTTATAGCCATTGTCACTCTCCTGATATATGGTATTTTATAGCCGTATCACTCTCCTGATATATGGTATTTTATAGCCGTATCACTCTCATGATATATGGTATTTTATAGCCGTATCACTCTCCTGATATATGGTATTTTATAGCCATATCCTCTCCTGATATATGGTATTTTATAGCCGTATCACTCTCCTGATATATGGTATTTTATAGCCGTATCCTCTCCTGATATATGGTATTTTACTATGTATATACTCTCATGATATATGGTATTTTATAGCCGTATCACTCTCATGATATGTAATTATTTATAGCCGTATCACTCTCCCTGATATATGGTATTTTATAGCCGTATCACTCTCCTGATATGGTATTTTATAGCCGTGTCACTCTCCTGATCTGTATTATTTTATAGCCGTATCACTCTCCTGATATGTAATTGTTTATATACGTATCACTCTCATGATATATGGTATTCTACAGCCGTATCACTCTCCTGATATATGGTATTTTATAGCCGTATCACTCTCCTGATATATGGTATTTGCATAGCCGTATCACTCTCCTGATATATGGTATTTTATAGCCGTATCGCTCTCATGATATATGGTATTTTATAGCCGTATCACTCTCATGATATATGGTATTTTATAGCAATATCCTCTCATGATATATGGCCCTTCCTGTAGCGTATCACTCTCCTGAAACTTCTTCAGCCATTAACTTAATAATTATGATTCCTCAGACAATTCAAAAGAAAACCGTGAATTTTTCAATAGTATTGTTTGCTATTATTATCGGTTATTATTATTATTATCTGTTGCTATTCTTAAATTTACCCGCATATTGAACTTTTATTGTTACTGTTACTACTACTTAAATTACTAATATTACGACCTTTATTATTAATAATACTAATATTATTTTTATTACTATTACTACTAATATGATTACTATTATTGTTACTACTAGTATTATTACAAATGTTGCTACAATTAGCATTTATAAGTGTTTTAAAAATATGTATAAAATCTGGTACCGAAATTTGAAGACAGTGCAATAGAAAAAGTTGCCTTCCAACATCTAAACAATATATATATATATATATATATATATATATATATATATATATATATATAACCGGTATTTGATAATCTGTATTTGACTCTTTTTTTTTTCAATTGAAGTAGATAGTCTAAACTATCGCCCAGTTCACACTCCACCCACGTCTATTGAACAGGTGAAGAGGCTTATCCCTTGTTTCCTGTTCAGGTCGTGATTTCCGATTTTTCTCTTCTCCAAACATTTCACTCTTTTTTTTTTATATATTTTTTTTTCAATTGGAGTAGATAGTCTAAACTATCGCCCGGCTCACACTCCACCCACGTTGAACAGGGGAAAAGGCTTATCCCTTGTTTCCTGTTTAGGTTGTGGTTTCCGGTTTTTCTCTTTTCTCTTTTCCAATCTTTTCACTCTTACGTAGACCCCTGCGCATCAGTGGCGTTTTCGCCTTGCTTGGGGTGATATGATTAAATATATATATATATATATATATATATATATATATATATATATATATATAGTCATCCGCAGACAGATCTGTTTCGCTGTATCACAGCTCATCAGTACGGTTAAACAGCCGATTGCTTTTTACCCAAGATTGAAACCCAACAGAATTGACGTCAGTCGGCGATTCTACCTCTGATCTACTGGCGCTCAGTAGAGAAGGCAGCCTTTTTAGCGTTTATATTATCATTATACACGCCCAATAGCTGAGAGTGTTCTAATTCATTGCTGAATGAACGATGCGTATGTGCTATAATAGCTACTGTTTTTCAAAGTTTACCATTCCAGAGTGCTCAATCAGGGTGTGAGAGCGTAAATACTAAAACCACTACCTCTGAATTTCATCCAATAGCTGCATCTATATATATATATATATATATATATATGTGTGTGTGTGTGTGTGTGTGTGTGTGTGTGTGTGTGTGTATGTGTGTGTGTGTGTGTGTGTGTGTGTGTGTTGTGATAAGATGAAGTACAAATTGGAAACGTATATCAACCTAACACGTTTCACGCTTATTAAAGTTTCATTAGATATTGTTTTATCTCGATCTCTGACAAAGCTTTAATAAAAGGGAGACATTTTAGAATGATATGTTTCCTATTTTATTATTTACTAGCAGTATAGCCCGGCATTGCTCGGGTGTAATGAAAGCTTTAAAACTAATCCATGGTCCTGGAGCTCAGACTCTTTGGACATTGGCACGAAAGACTAAAAAGCAATAGTTGTTTCCATTTAAAGCAAAACCGTAGACTGAAAGAAAAATAAATGGATGTAAGTCAAATTTTGATTTCCTGGTATCGATATCAAATTTTCTGCACTCTTGTAAGAACTGAAACCTTGAAACTTCTGAATATCGTTTCTTATGTCTTTGTCTATGAGTGTATCAAATTTGATTAAAATCGGAACACTCCTTCTATAACCCGATTTTTTCGATTATCGATTTTCGATATTTATCGGGGGTACATCGACAAAAAATCTAGCTAAGAACACGCATATAGTACAACTGTGTAAATTTTCAAGAAAACTGGTTTAGCCGTTTTTGGAGTCTATAGGTAACGGATACACATACACAGAGACACACACAAACACAGACAAAGTTCCATTTATAAATAAGTTTCAAATATTATCATTATGTCGGAATACGATCTATTATTTAATATGCATTTGATTGTTAATTCGTATTCACGTGATATAAAATCCTGCATCTACGAATACAAGAGAGACTTACGTTTAGACGGACGTTCTAACTGTCGTTTTACACCAAAACGACGCGGACCGTAGCTCTGATTTCACTAATGCCAGCCTAATTAAAAAAAAAACATAGCCCTCTGAAGAGAAAATATTTAGAAAACATAATAATAACATTACTACCAACTATAAACACTCGCTTAAAACATTACATTTATTGGAGTAGATAGACTAAACTATCGCCCGGTTCACACTCCACCCACGTCTATAGAACAGAAGAGGCTCATCCCTTGTTCCCTGTTTAGGATGTGATTTCCGGCTTTCTCTTTTCCAATCTTTTTACTCTTTTCTTTTTTTTTTCAATTAGAGTAGATAGACTAAACTATCCCCCGGTTCACACTCCACCCACGTCTACTGAACAGGAGAAGAGGCTCATCCCTTGTTCCTTGTTTAGGATGTGGTTTCCGGTTTTCTCTTTTCCAATCTTTTCACTCTTACGTAGCTTCCTGCACATCAGTGGCGTTACTGCCTTGCTCGAGGTGATATGATTAAAAAAAAAACTTCACCGTTTTTCTATAGATCCATTTTAAATTTGGTTCTAACTTTTGTCTACCAATTCATAAAATAAAACGTATATATATATATATATATATATATTTTTTTTTTTATATACTAACAGCCATAATTATTAGGCTACCCCAGTTTTTTAAAAGAAATGCTTTATTTCATAGGATTTTTAGTGGATAATTCTAAATCAAAATAGAATGGTTCTTTTGTTATTGTTACTTTGCAAAATTTTACAAGGCAAGGAAGCAAAGATGAACTCGTCTGAATCATCCTAAATTTTTTTCATTCTTTCATTGATGAAACTGTAATATAGGTAACTATTAAATATTTATAAATTTATTTGATGAATATGTTATTGGGCAGTATTAACAAAAGAATCATTCTATTTTCATTTACAATTATTCACTTGGCAATAAATACTAAAAATTAATATGAAATATATCATTTTTAAACACAGGGGCCTCCTAATAATTATGTCCGGTAGTGTATATGTAAACCATCCGCAGACATGCTTGTATCGCTGTATCACAGCTCTTCAATGCGGCTAGATTTACGTTGATGCGACTGAACATGTACACGAAGAGGGAAGGGACGCCGAGAATTTTTATTTTTTTATTTCATTTTTTTATTATTATTATTATTATTATTATTATTATTATTATTAAAAGATTAAATTCACGCAAAAACATTTTCGGCTTTATCATAAATTTCCCTACAATTGTTCTTGATATATAAAAAAAAGTTCATAGTTCATATATCGTTTCTCATATATATATTGAAGGAAATCTATGAAAAATTGAAAAACAGGTTTTGAGCGACACGTTTCGTTTCTTTAGGACATCATCGGACGAGGGTGATGTCATTCAAGCAACTAAACACGCGCCCGCTGAGAATTTAAGATCTTTCTTTTCCTGGAACGCGTGACAATAGTTCCTGACATATAAAAATTATTCATTCTTTTCCAATATATATATATATATATATATATGTTCCTGTCCACACCACCTGATGAGCCATTGTAGACAAAGATCATCCCCTCCCACCTATCATTTCTCAAATACCCACACCAATATATAACCTTTCCAAAACACTTAACAAACTAATTACTCCCTATCTTCCTGGTAAATATAGTATTAACTCCACGGACGAATTTTTACAGATTCTCCATTCCGTAAAACGTAATAATCAAATGATTGCATCTTTGGATGTCCAAAACTTATTCACAAAAGTTCCCGTCCAGGAAACAATTGACATCATTATCCGTGATGTATACAACCATGCTACTCTCCCATCAATCAATATTAAACCCACTATATTAAAAAAAACTATTATTAGCATGCACCACACAAGTACCCTTTCACGATCCCTTAGGCAATATTTATACACAAATAGATGGTATTGCGATGGGATCTCCTTTAAGTCCCCTCTTTTCTAATTATTATATGGCAAATCTAGAAAATAAAATAATTAATGACAACAATAAACCCTCTATATATGTAAGATACATAGATGACATCTTTGTTTTAGCTAAGAATATCGATCAAATTAAATATCTTAAAAACAAATTTGAAAGTCACTCCGTCCTCAAATTTACATTAGAACTTAATATTAATAACAAACTCCCATTCCTTGATGTATTCATTGATTCTAGCACACATAAATTTACTACTTCTCTATATAGGAAACCAACTAGCATAAATTCGTGTCTTCTTAATTTTAATAGTGAATGCCCCCAACGATATAAGTTAGCTGTTATAAAAAACTTACTTCAACGCACACAAATGATATCTTCTTCCAAATCTATATTTTATAAAGAATTACACAACATTAAGCAAACACTAGTCAATAATGGATTTCCTAACTCCGTTATTGATCAACAAGTTAAAATGTATCTCAACAAACTTAACAATAGCTCTAACAATAATGATAATATTAATAATAATGGTTTACATCAAAATAAACATAACACTATTAACTTATACTATTGCAACCAAATACATAATAATTATAAACAAGATGAAAAAACTCTCAAAAACATAATACGTAGAAATGTTAAACCAGTCGGAAGTAATAATCAAATTAAACTCATTATATATTATAAAAAGTTTAAAACAATTGACCTCATAGTCTATAATAACCCAACAAGCACTAAACTAAATTCTTTACAAAAAACCAATGTAGTGTACCAATTTACATGCCCATTCAGAGATTGCATCTCTGATACTAATCAAAAACCTAGTACATATATTGGTTTTACCACAACCACGCTCTCCCGTAGACTTACATGTCATCTTTCTTATCAGAGTACTATTAAACAACATTTCTCTGAAAAACATAAACATGTAGATAATATCAGACAGATTTTGGTCAACAATACGGTGATCCTTGCTCATACACACAGTAAGAGGAACCTGCATATACTGGAGGCCATGTACATCAAATCAAAACAACCAACACTCAATAAAATCAACTTTAAAACAGGAAATAACATATTACATTGCATTTGACTAGATGGTTTTGTTGTCATTTCGCGCTATCCCGCGGTTTGACGTCATAAAACCGCATCGCAAACTTAAGAACTGCGTTTATTATTTTTGGTAACTATTGCCGTTGCCAAGCGGAGTTTTATGTCAACACAAAATAAAATCGTCGGTGATGGTGGATTTTATAATATTTCAGTTTAAACTACCTCTCTGAAGATGGCTCATGTGAGCCGAAAGCTTAGAAGAAAACCAATAAATAATTATCCAAATGTTGGAGAATTTTTGTCTTTATTTTCAACTGAAATTAAAACAAAAATACGACGTTTAGAACGGCTCATGATTAAACATAATAGACATTCATTGTCTCTTATATTTAATAGCATATGTCTAGAAAATATATATATATATATGTATATCATTATGTTGTCTCTATCGTTTAACACAACTTGTTTAAAAATCTCTCTCTCTCTCTCTCTCTATATATATATATATATATATATATATGTGTGTATATGGATAAGAATATATATATATATATATATATATATATTCTTATCCATATACATATATAGATATATAGAGTTTCCTGACGGCTACAACCTGCAGAAATTTAAATGCAAAGTCAATACTCATCTACTGACCACTGGACTCTAGCTCTCTCCCCACCCCTGTATAACCTTCCCTTTCTCTCCACCTATGTATCTGTCATCGCACCTGCTTTCTCAGCTTTCTATTGTTCCTTTCTAACTAGTTTGTACTCCACACTCTTTTCTAATTAATCTTTTTACATTTATGTATCCCCCTGCGCATCAGTGGCGTTTCCACCTTGCTCGGGGTGAATTGATTAAAAAAAAAAAAAAGTTTAACACAACTTGTTTAAAAGAAAAGATGTTGCCAAAATATATGTACTTTAAATATATATAGATATAGATATATAAATAACAACAAACTCAATTTTGGCGTCTACAGAAAAGCTACTAACAAAAACGACCTGATAAATTTCTATTCCAGTCACTCTTCCAAAATCAAATCTGGTATTATTATAGGTTTCTTTTAAGAGCACTAAGAATATGCAGCTCCCATTATGTAACAAAAGAAGAAAAATACATAGAAAGTACATTCAAAAACTTGCATTACCCGTATCACTTTATTCACAATGCACAAAGAAAGGCACATAATATATACAACAACAACAATAGATATAGATATATACACAGGTGTCTACGGGTATATCGTGTTGAATACACCGGTTCTCGTCTGATCATCGAACTTAAGCAACATCGAGCCTGGTCAGTACTTAGATGGGTGACCGTTTGGGAATACCAGGTGCTGTAAACGTAAGGACCTAGAATGGTCCACCGGTCCTCCAGGTGTGGGGTTGGGTGCAGGGCTAACAATCCTACCCCATAAAAAACAGTTTGTTACGGAAATAGTAACAAAAAGTTGCTGCCCTACACACAATTGGGTGTAACGGATGATGATGATGATGATGATGATATACACAGGTGAAGAAAAACCAACAGTTTTAGAATTCCGAGATCTCCGGCAATTACTTTTTTTTAAAATAAACTGACTACAACATAATATCGTAGTAGTCTATAATATAATTATAATTAAATTTCTTTTTATTTAAAATTAATATACTTTACATTGCAACACGGAAATTTCTGTTTTGAGATTTTATCTCGTCAGCAAGCAATGTTGACTCATTTTTGTGAAAATGGCTTTCATTTAAAAGCAAAAAAACAATACGTTTGTTATTTAAAGAGTTAATTTGTGTGACGGAAGAGAGAAAAAATTACATTTAAACACACACATGAGCTTTTCTTTATTTCAGTCTACAGTTAGATAAAATTGTATGAATTCTATGTTTTGATTGTGAGTTCCTCTCTCTCTATATAAATATGTGTGTGTGCGTGTATGTGCGTGTGTATGGGTGAATGTGTATATACGAAGCCAGTGTTTTGCATAGATAGATAGATATTATATGACATAAACATTTATATAAATTAAGATACATATACATTTAGTGTGCTCATATATATATATATATATATATATATATATATATATATATAAAGAGAGAGAAAATAGCTCTTTGATGCCGTCTGATGATTAGCAAACTCGTTTCGATAGATTAATTTCAGCTGAGCAGTGAACCCTATGTTTTCCACCTTGTGCTACTTCTAAACTACACTTGGTAAATCACTATATATATATATATATATATATATATATATATATATATATATAAAGAGAGAGAGAAAACAGACAGAGATAAAGACACAGACATAGACAGACAGATAGACAGGGATTAGATCTAATCTAGTCTAAAATAAAATAGTTTGTTTTATCTGAATATATATATCAGATTCATATATATATATATATATATATATATATATACGCATTTATGTGTGAGTTCTTTTGTATTCTTTCATTTCTGTTTATATAGGGCACTTTTAGGACGGGTATTTTTATATGGTTACACAAAATTGTGTGTGTGCTTCTCCGCATATGTATACATGTTTTCTATATCTATATTTTTTATACAGATGCTTTTTAGATATATATACAAAAGTCTGTGCGTGTATGTCTGTCTGTGTGTTTCGAAAGTTGTGCCTCGGGAAGACGTGTTTTTTTCTAAGGTAGGGTTGACATATGTCCTCACTTGTCACGTACCGTTTCAAAACCGTCACGCACCTGTCGGCGAAAAAAAAGAAACCATTTGTCTTTTGTTGTTTATGGTTGGTTCTGAGGTAAGAAATGTCAGAAATTATTTATTTCCATCTATTTCTATTTTCCATTCCATCTTCTGAAAGAGAAAAAGTACTGGCGGGAAGGGACAGCCCAAGGAAATCAACTTCCATTGTTTTATATTTGGTTAGATATGATTTCCGATGTTCCACACCCTTGTTCAGTATTTGAATCTCTATATTTGTTGCCAAATTAGTATTAGACGTGAATTCACATGTTTAAAGAGATTTAGGGTAGCCAAT
The DNA here is from genome assembly GCA_037127315.1 of Ascarosepion bandense. Taxonomy (NCBI): domain Eukaryota; kingdom Metazoa; phylum Mollusca; class Cephalopoda; order Sepiida; family Sepiidae; genus Ascarosepion; species Ascarosepion bandense. Next base: position 193,242 of record JBBBDQ010000742.1, on the reverse strand, counting down.
CAATATTTGATAACATTTTTTAAGTTTTTAAACAAGAACAAACTTTTTTCTTCTTTTAGTTTGATTTTCTTTTAGATTTTTTGTTTTTTGTTTCTTTGTATTTAATTTAAAATTTTGTATTGTTATGCTTTGGATCGGCCCCTAGTTAGGATTTTTAGATACCGCTGTATCTAGATGGATAAGAAGCGTGACCTAAATGTGACACAGATGTCTAAAAATCTTGAAATATTTTAAAATGGTCGAATTAATTATTCTGATTTACACACCAGGCTAGACACCCAACTGGCAAAACGGTTCCTCTTTTATTGAACTTGAATTCTTCCCTACTGCCAGCTAAATGAAGAATCATAAATCACTGCTTAAACTTATCCCAGACCAAAAAGGAGCAATTTCAGGACAGAAAAATGGGTAGCTAACCATATCTGGGAAGTGTTCTAACAGAAGACAGGAAGAAGACGGAAAGTGCGACACAGAGATCCGAAGGCGAATTCTTCCCTGCAGATTAAACGAGCTTGACTTCTTTGGAGCTGGTGAGAAGGGAACTTTTTACCGCATGGATTATTTCGTTGTCTATGGCTCAAAGCGATGAACTCAGCATTCAGACTAAATTCAGAAACTTTCAAGAAATCTATCTGGATCTGCTTCGAGCACTGTCAGATTTTTCCCGTGATGTGATCAGACTTGTGTGCTTTTGATCAGGTGTCAGAAGACGTGGCACCCACCGAACAAAAACATTTGTGATACCAAATACATTGTCCAGAATATTTCAAACTCACTCGCATGATATGCTAACAGCATTGGCTTTTTTTTTTATTTCAGTCATTTATCACCATGTGGTGAACACGAAAAATGTTTTTTCGTGGGTATCAATCGCAGGACGATCAGACTTTTTCCCCTTCCAAACTCAACTGCCCACGTTTTTACTGTTGATAAGGTTGGAGCATCAGGTTGTAGAGTGACTGACACCCATGCAGCACTCTCAATGATGGAATGATCCATGGTCTGAAATGGTCTGTTTATGTATATAATTGTTTAATATTCGAGTGTCATTCGAGTAATATTTGGATTAATTACTTCGGCGATTATTGCGATCTAAACCTCTCCTCTCTAGGTTGGGATTTCTGTCTTGTCTGTCATTGTAACTATTGTACTGTTCTGTGTATATCCGTTTAGCACCCGATATTGTGCTTAATAATACCGCAGTACACTTTCTCTGTGTATCGTATCCACCTCGGTGATACAACACCTTCTAAAGTAGCAACCATGTCAGCATAAATATCCTTGGCTGCTAAATACTTTTTTGCAAGTATTTATAACAGCACAATGTCAAATGTCCATTTTCAAGAGAAGACGTTACTTGTTACTTTTGAAGTCTTCTTTGAACTTTCAGATGTCAAAGAAAGAAACAATGGATATATTAATAAAAGGATTTGAAATTAATGCTTGCAAGGTTTCATAGCTCTAGCCTCATTCTTTCATACTTAACATTTGAATTTTTCCGTCCATCTTCGTACGTCAGTTTAAACTGTTTTTTTTATTTTTTGTTTGTTTTATTTTTTGCTTGTTTGTTTTATTTTTTTGTTTTGTGTTTTTATGATCATGAAAAAATATAAAAAAAATTAGAAAAAAATTAATTAAAGAAATAGATTCCCATCGAAAAATTTCAGAAATCTTATCTCAAGCATTTGAACAAATGTCTTTTCTAAACTAGTAATTTGTCTTTGACAACATAAAATTGGAAAACTCCAGTCTCAGATTTTCTTTATTATAACGTCGTTTTTTGTTTTATGTTTTTTTTTTCGCACATATATTTATCTAAAAACAAGAAGAATTCATAATCAGAAGGTAACATTTCCAAGAAATATGATACAGGAGGCAGCCATTCTCAACCAGAACCGTCAAAAATTATTTCGCTCTTCAAAACTGAATGGTGTTTGTGAATTGTTTTGGAAAAAAAAAAACAACAAACAATTGATTTGCGGTTGGTAAATGCTAAATAGTTGGGAATAGCCATTTAAAATCCCTGGAGAAAGAAAGAAAACCCTCAAAGCAAGAAAGTAAGAAACAAGAGGAAACAGAAATTCCTAAAGAAAGAAAGAAAGAAAGAAAGAAAGAAAGAAAAACGTTAGAAAGAAAATATCTAAAGAAAGAAAGAAATAATGAAAGAAAGAAAGAAAGAAAGAAAGAAAGAAAGAAAAACGTTAGAAAGAAAATATCTAAAGAAAGAAAGAAATAATGAAAGAAAGAAAGAAAGAAAGAAAGAAAAACGTTAGAAAGAAAATATCTAAAGAAAGAAAGAAATAATGAAAGAAAGAAAGAAAGAAAGAAAGAAAGAAAAACGTTAGAAAGAAAATATCTAAAGAAAGAAAGAAATAATGAAAGAAAGAAAGAAAGAAAGAAAGAAAAACGTTAGAAAGAAAATATCTAAAGAAAGAAAGAAATAATGAAAGAAAGAAAGAAAGAAAGAAAGAAAGAAAGAAAGAAAAACGTTAGAAAGAAAATATCTAAAGAAAGAAAGAAAGAAAGAAAGAAAGAAAGAAAGAAAGAAAGAAAGAAAAACGTTAGAAAGAAAATATCTAAAGAAAGAAAGAAATAATGAAAGAAAGAAAGAAAGAAAGAAAGAAAGAAAGAAAAACGTTAGAAAGAAAATATCTAAAGAAAGAAAGAAGCGGTAAAAATTTTCTAATAAAACGAAAGAAAGAAAGAAAGAAAGAAACATGTGTTTTTTATACTAGCAAAAACCATACTTCGAATTAAGCAAAATAGAAAAAAAAAACACAATACTTTACACTAATAAAACAAGTCAAAACTTAAACATTTATTGTTCATAAAATCTACCGTTTCTATTCTACCCAACTTCAGTCGTTTTTTTTTTAAATGAATCTTAGAAAATACAATCAACCATATAATTTACAGATGATCCCTGAAACCGTTATCAATAATCATAATCTACTGAAAGTGATAGTCATTTATTTAATATCTCAAGTTTTGCACGTGGACGACGACGAAGATTTATTTAGTTGCACTTTCATCATTAAAATTGATTTGTTGTTTCACAGACGTTCTTTATTATTGCTTGATGTTGCTAAGAATTAGATATTTGTCAGGGTAGCATGAAAGGTCGTTCCAAAATTCTGATGAAGCGTTACCAATATACTGTATTTGTTTTTGTGGTTTCAACTTTGTCAGTTTTAAATATCATTCTGCGTTCAAGAGTGTATTATTAGATGTGTGTGTGTGGCTAGAGGCTTATGCCGTTTTATTTCGTGGTTAGAAACCTAGCGACGATTTGTACACTGCTAAAAAAAAAATTAGACGAACACATCGAAAACACATTAGATCTAAACAGGGGAAAAATGATCTTGAATATCTTTCCTGATAATAATTAGGTGATGTATTAGTAACAAAATGATTCCACATAATTTGAAAGAAATGAAAATAATCACCCGATAGAGGAGGGAAATCAAAGACACCCCAAAAATAAAAGTGAAAAAATGATGCAGTAGACTGGTCCATTTTGCCAAAATGTCATTTACAAACTCAAAATGATTCTCAGTAGTTTGTGTGGCCCCCACGTGCTTGTCAGCATGCCTGACAATGTCGGGGTATGCTTCTAATTAGACGACGGATAGTGTCCTGGGGGATCGCTTCCCAGATCTGAACCAGGGCATCACTGAGCACCTGGACAGTCTGACGGTACCGGATGGACCTAAACATAATGTTCCAGGGGTTTTCTATTGGGTTTAGGTCAGGTGAATGTGGGGGCCAGTGAATAGTATCAATTCCTTCATCCTCCAGGAACTGCCTGCTTACTCTAGTCACAGGAGGGCGGGCATGGGCATGGACCAAGAGGAACCCAGGTTCCACTGCACCAGCGTAGGTTCTGACAATTGGTCTAAGGATTTCCTCCCGATACCTAATAGCAGCAGTCAGTGTGCCATTATCTAACATGTAGGGGTCTGTGTTTTCCCAGATCATCACTGACCCACCACCAAACCGGTCATGCTGAATAACGTTCTCCACGACCCTTTCACGTCTGTCGCATGTGCTCATATTGAACCTGCTCTCTTCGGTGAAGAGCTAAGGGCGCCAGTAGAGTAGTTGCCAATACTGGTGATTTATGGCAAATGTCAATCGAGCTCTACAGTGCTGGGTAATGAGCACAGGGCCCCCTACAAGACGTCGGCCCCTCAGGCCACCCTCATGGATCCTGTTTCTTTTTGTTTGGTCAGTAACATTAACACCAGTGGCCTGCTGGAGTTCATTTTGTAGGGCTCTGAGAGTGCTCATCCTGTTCCTCCTTGCACAAAGGCGCAGATACCGATCCTGCTGCGAGTTTAAGGATCTTCTACGGCCCTGTCCAGCTCTCCTGGAATAACTACCTGTCTCCTGGAATCTCCTCCATGCTCTTGAGGCTGTGCTGGGAGACACAACAAACCTTCTTGCAACGGCACGTATTGATGTGGCATCCTGGAGGAGTTGCACTATTTGTGCAACCTCTGTAGCGTCCAGATACCGCACCATGCTATCAACAGAGACGTTGATCAAAGACAAATGAGAAACTACAGCAGTAGAAAGTCAGTCAGTAAAAAATCAGCCAAAAAAGATAAGAAGGAAAAGTAAGTATCAGTGGCCTTGACTATTCCTGTTTTGGTGGGTGTTGCCCCTCTGAAGCACCTGTTGTTGATTTCATTAACAGCAAAAGCAACTGAAACTGATTAACAACCCCCTCTGCTACTTAACTGACTAGATCAATATCCCAAAAGTTTGACTGATAGGTTACTATACTCTGATTAAAAAGTGCTCTTCTAATTTTTTTAGCAGTGTATATTTAGCTGAATTCGGATTTCATATTTGGGTGATTTTAATTTATTTCGGTGCAAGTCAGAAATCAAGAACCGATGACAGCTTTTGATTAAAAAATAGTTTACTTTATTCTTGGGTCCTTTGAACTATTATGAAAAATGTTTTTGGTGGCTGGAAAAAAACAACTGAGAGTAGAAGCATAAAGAATAGTAAATAAAGAAAGACGTAAAACAGAGATAAAAAAGCAAAACATTTGGTCATAAAGTAAATGAAAAAAGAATGTAAAGAAGGAAAAATGTTTAAAAAAAACAAAGACAGGTCTCTGAAAAATAGAAGTTTAAACATGTGTGAAAATTAGTGTTAAAGAAAAGAAAAAACGAACTCGATGGTTAGAAAAAAATAAAAGACTATAGTCTAAATTGAACAAGAAAGTAAATCTAAGAGAAAAGTCATGTGGTTATAAAGAAAAAATAAATAAAAATAAATACTATGAAAGGCAAAATTTCAACATTTCTAAAAAATAGATGGATATTAAATATCGCCAGGCAAACAAAGTCATAGTTCAACTAACCAACCAGAAAGTTTTCACAACCAGTATGTAAAAAAATAATAATAATAATAAAAAGGAGAACAAAATTTCGCCATTTCTAAAAATAGATTTTTCGATCAGCCAATCAGAAAGTTTTCACAACCAGGTTATAGGCAGCGAGCCAAGGAGAAGGAAAGCGCTCTTTTTTAAGCATATGTATACATGTTTATATAACCAGTTGTAAAACCAAGTAAAATTAAAGTCGATAAATTGATTTTGTCCTTTTCAATGCTGTGGTCGTCGTAGTATACCCAGAGACAAAATACGACCTTTTTATGATTATCTAGTGACCTTGAACTGCAAACTCGTCCTTGCTACATTGAAAATAAACATACCTTCCTTCACCACTTGTACAAACGAAGGCCAGTACATTTTGATACGTGAATACACACACACACACAAACACACACACACACACACATATATATATATATATATATATATATATATATATATATACTTGGAGAGTCTTTCTCTTTCTCTATTTCTTTCTCTTTCTCTCTCTCTCTCTTTCTATCATGCGCTAGAACCTTTGCACTTGAACTCTTTAAACTTATCGTATCCTTTTGATTTTTTCGTATTTATCACCACCTTCTGCATTTTCTTTTAATCAATACACAAGACAAATATACACCCAAGTCAATTATACCAATATACGTTGTCGTAAAATAAGCAACTCATCTACAACTAGTAACCTCCATAACCCACCATAGTCTAATATGCACCCAAGTCAATTCTACTGATATATGGTGGGAACGGGTGTTGTCGTAAGATAAGCAACTCATCTACAACTAGTAACCTCCATCACCCACCATAGTCTAATATGCACCCAAGTCAATTCTACTGATATATGGTGGGAACGGGCGTTGTCGTAAGATAAGCAACTCATCTACATCTAGTAACCTCCATAACCCACCATAGTCTAAAATAAAAATGGACTACTCCTAAGATAAGTAAGAAGAAAGGAAGAATTTGAGAGATAAGAATATTAAATCTGATGCAAATAGATGAAGTTATATTAATAATAACACATGTACAATGAAAAAACAAAAAAGAAAAAACTGAAAGAGTAATAAAAAATTGAGTTCAGACAAAGACGTAAAGAAGATTACAAATGAAATAACGAGAGGTAATAAAACAATTTCGAACTAATTTGCAGATATTTACGAAGCTGTACATGACTACAATCGTGTGTACCCAGCCTAGAGTTCGAACTCAAAAACATTTACTTGCTATCTTCTATGTCTTCAGCACATTAGCACTCCACAATTTACTCTCCTTTGTAACTCTTTTTATTCTGCTAACCATGTATCCGAAGGCGAATTGGCATTGCGAAGGAAGCATTCCAGAAGTTGAGTAAAGTATTAAGAAACTGGACAATTTCGCTAGAAACAAAGAGGAGAGTACTGGATTGCTATGTGATGTCGGTTCTTCAATATGGCAGTGAATGTTGGACAATATCTTCAAAGATGAAGAGAAAACTTGAAGCAGCTGAAATGTGGTTCTAGAGAAGGATGCTGCGGATATCATGGATCGAGCATGTGAGCAATGATGAGGTTTTGGAAAGGATGGAAACGAAAAGAAAATTAATACTGAGCATCAGGAAGAGACAACTGAAGTTCTTGGGACATGCAATGAGGAAAGAGGGCTTGGAGAACCTGATACTAACAGGTCAGATAGAAGTTAAAAGAGACAGGAAAAACATATTTGAAGGATCTAATCAGGTGGAATGACGAAACAAGGGTTGTGTAATGTAACAGGAGAAAGCGTGCTAAGTGCCACCAGGGATAGGGAGATGCGGAAAGCCATGATCGCCTACGTCCTGAAAGGACAGGGTACGTAAAAGAAGAAGAACCTTGTTCTGCCACCCGTTTACTCAAGCTTACTAGAAAGGTTATTGTTTTCCTGTTCATCTTGCCTTCATTCCGTTCTCTTAGCATCCAATTTTCTAAACCCCCATTCCTCATTATCTTGGTAAGAAATTTCAACTATCTTGTCTTTATGTGTCCTTATTGTTTCCATTTTCTTACTAGAAAGGTTATTGTTTTCCTGTTCATCTTGCCTTCATTCCGTTCTCTTAGCATCCAATTTTCTAAACCCCCATTCCTCATTATCTTGGTAAGAAATTTCAACTATCTTGTCTTTATGTGTCCTTATTGTTTCCATTTTCTTACTAGAAAGGTTATTGTTTTCCTGTTCATCTTGCCTTCATTCCGTTCTCTTAGCATCCAATTTTCTAAACCCCCATTCCTCATTATCTTGGTAAGAAATTTCAACTATCTTGTCTTTATGTGTCCTTATTGTTTCCATTTTCTTACTAGAAAGGTTATTGCTTTCCTGTTCATCTTGCCTTCATTCCGTTCTCTTAGCATCCAATTTTCTAAACCCCCATTCCTCATTATCTTGGTAAGAAATTTCAACTATCTTGTCTTTATGTGTCCTTATTGTTTCCATTTTCTTACTAGAAAGGTTATTGCTTTCCTGTTCATCTTGCCTTCATTCCGTTCTCTTAGCATCCAATTTTCTAAACCCCCATTCCTCATTATCTTGGTAAGAAATTTCAACTATCTTGTCTTTATGTGTCCTTATTGTTTCCATTTTCTCAAAAGCTTCGACGTTACGCAAATGCTCAGTCCGTGATATTCTCAGCCTTTTTTGTAGAACTAAATTTCTGTTGCTTCAAATTCTTCTTCATCTGTATTCATATAGTAAGACTGGCATTACATTTTCATCTCTATCTTTCTAAATATTACTTGGTGGTCAGTCATTCAGTTAAATACCCTATGTGATCAATTCTTGAAAGAGACATAACTGACTAGGCAGAAGATTTTCCCGCATTAGGTTCTCATTTCTTTCTGCGGTAGACTAGTTGCTATAGAACCCAATCAGTCCTGCTCTTGAACCCATAGCTGGAAGTAAAAGAGACAGATTAATACCTTTCCAAAGAGCATATGTGAATGTAACGAATTCAACAGAAAATTGAACTCGGCACCCCGATTTGTCGTTCTTAGTCGATATCCAATGTACCACAGTACAAAAAGATTATGCAGAGTTTATATGGAAAAATATGAAAAACTTCTTTTGTGGAGCGTGTTTATTCGGAACATAGATGATCATGACCCTTCAGGAATATTTTTCTCGGTTCTGCCATCCATTGACACAATCTCGATAAATAAATTACTCGTTATTTCTCTTTGTACCTTTTGCCTTCAAAATGTCTTTTTTTTTCTGATTTTATGTATAATTGTCCGTTTTGTTTCTATTTTCTTTAAGACTTCTTCGTTGCTTACATGCTCTGTCTATGGTATTCTCGACACCTTTCTGTTTAATCATATCTTTGTTTCCCATTTTCCTCTTCATGCGCGAAGAAATTGTTTAGCATTCACTGCTATGTAAAAGGGTCTTCTTTTTTCTAACAAAGATTTTTTATTTCTCAGCTTTTTGTTTAGTTTTTGGAAGACATATTTTTCTAAGCAAATGCGTCTTCGGATTTAGGTGTCACACTTTCCAACGTCTGTTATAATTTAATAGAAGGAAAAACTGAAAATAGCGAATTGATAACAGAATATAAATGAAAGAGAGTTTTGTGAATGAGGCAGAGAACAAAGAAAGTAAAAAGAAAGATAATCATAAAATGAATCTTTGAATAAAGTGCAGACATTGAATGATTGCAGGCGATAATACGTGTGAATTAGAGAGAGAACGGAAAGAAATGGAAATACTAAAACAAAAATAAGGATATAAAATGGTACTGATGGAAAAAAAACAATTAAGATATTGTAAAGTATCAATGATAATATACACGCTAAAAAGCCTGCCTCCTTTAACTGAGATCCCGTAGCTCAGAGATAGAATCGCCGACTGACGCCAATTAGGTCGGGTTTCAATCCTGGGTAAAAAGCGATCGACCGTCTAACGGTACTGATGAGCTGTGATACAACGAAACAGTCTGTCTGCGGATGACTAGATATAAATTATATTTTAGAACATATACAAATTATTTATATATCCACTACAAATCATACATTTGTTTCGACATTGAAACTACAATGTCTCATCAGGTGGTGTGGACAGGACTGGAAAGCCTCTTTTCTTATATTTGGTGAGTTGTGTGTGAGATGTTGGTGGAGGTTAGTGATAAGGGAATAAGTCTTGTGAATTGTCAGTTTGATTTTTGAAGAAAGTGGTGTGGGTAGTGAATATAGTTGATTAATGAGTTCCTTGGAATTTAGTGTAGACAGATTTAACATATATATATATATATATATATATATATATATATATAGTTGCGTGAATCAATAAATATATATATGAGAGTACACACATGTATAATATTATTATTCAGGTATTAATAAAACACTGGTAAGTGTAGTATAAACTGAGCTATATATATATATATATATTAATAAATGTACATATTGCCCTATGTCGGTGGAACGACTTAGAATTTCATCCGTTACACAATCATCAGGTGTATATTACAACATGAGTTTATAATATTCATTTGATTGCATAGCGCATGAAACTCCGAGTCGTTCCATCGACATAGGACAATATTATATATATATATATATATATATATATATATATATATATATATATATATATATATATGCCAAAACGAACGGCTAAATTGAGACAGCGTTCAATACAACTGTTTCTACCAGAATGGTATCATCAGTTACCTTGCCGCCTGATATATATATATATATATATATATATATGTGTGTGTGTGTGTGTGTGTGTGTGTGTGTGTGTGTGTGTGTTAGTGTGTCTGCGTGAAAAAGTGTGAGAGGCCGTGAACTTTTTGCATAAAGTGTAAAATTATTGTTATTATTATTATTAATATTACTTGTCTTTTGTATAATACATTAAGTGCCCATAATGGTATATGTGGCGGTACACGTGTTTCGAGTCCAAAGTTGGCTCTCTTCAGCCGAATAAATTTGCAACCTTACATATCGAGATTCGTTTCTGACGGCCCGAAAATATTGTGTATATATAGATAAGTGGTCGGTGAGCAGGTCAGAAAGTTCATATTCGCGCTAGTTCGTTTGTTAGCTATTTTCACACCGGCTTGTTAAATATTTTTTCAATTTTGAGAATTATTCACTTTTCATTAGTCAGAATTTTTCTTTTTTTTTTTTTTTTGGACTCGTCGCGAAATTTGATTTCGTATTTTTCTTTAAAATTGTTTTCAGCGATTTTGAACCAGTTTTGTGAATGTGCAATTCTACTTTTTAGTGATAAGAAATATGATACGGGTCATCAAGTTCTGTTTATTATTTTTGAAATCCAGAATTACTTTTTTATTTTAATTTAGAGCGCGTTTGAATTCAGAGTGTCTGTGTGTGTGTCTTAGTTTTTTCTTGTTGTTTTCTTCAGGGAAGGCTTGTATTTTGTTTTATAAATATTTCTTTCTTTATCATGAGCGTGTCATAGTCTGCATTTTGGTAGATAGAGACTACATTGGTGTAAATATTTCTCAACACTTACACCATCTTAACATTATTCAGGCTCTTCTACTTGAAAGCAATTCACTGCGCCTTCTTGGTCTCACTCTCTCAGCTGACCTTAAATAGAACGATTTTTTTTTAATTTTTTTATAAGCGTTTCACCCCGAGCAAGGCATGTCACTGCCACTACTGCGTAGGGGGCTACGTAGAGTGGAGAAAGGCTGATTAAATATAGGAAATGTCAGAGGGTGGGTGATAGGCGGGTAAGGATACTGAGAATGAGGGTTGGGTAGATGAGAGTGTTCTGAGAATAGTTGGGAGTTAGTGTGATAGGAGGTGTCTATTGACCCTACATTTAAACACCTGGAGATTGTAACTGTCGGGAAAGCAGAGTTGTGGAAGGGAGTTCCACAGGCGGGAAGCGCGAGAAAAGAAGCTGTTGGAGTAGAATTTACGGTTACATCTTATTTGTTTAACTGTAAAAGGGTGGGACCTAGATTACATTGAATTAATAGCTAAATCTACTGCTAGGCCAATTGGGTTTCTGTGTCGGACCAGGAAGTTTTTCTCTTCTGAATACATCAAGCAAATATACAAATCTATCGTCCCCCGTGCATTAAATTCTGCTGTCATGTCCGGTCTGGCGCTCCTGCTGTTCATCTTTGTATTCTCGATAAATTCTAAAGGAGAACCCGCAAAGAAGTCAATCCTGACTTGGCGGCTTGACTCCAGTCTCTTTCTCTCTCACTGATGAAATGTGGCTTCCTTCTGTCTCTTCTGCAAATACTTTTACGGATTCTGCTCCGACGAGCTTAGCTCCTTGGTGACCCCTCTGCACGAATTTACTCGAGATACTAGACTAGCAACGAGGTACCACCATTTTACTGTGAAAACAAGTGTAACCACAATTCTACTCTAGTATCTCTTTTTTTTCTTGAACTTTCCGCCTATGGAAATCCCTTCCCTATTCTTTCTTCCGTGATAGCTACAATCTCCATGAGTTTAAATGCATCATCAACTGTCATCTCTTTGACTCTCATCCGTCTTCTCCCTTTACATTTTCCTCTCACGCAGCTTTCCTCACACCAATGTTCCCGTCCTCCTCTTACCCATTTTCCGACACCTACTGTGACCTGTTTTCCACTCTCTTCACTCTACTGTTATGTGACCCCTGCGCACCAGTGGCAGTACTGCCTTGCTTGGTGTGAGACGATTATAAAAAAAACGGAAAGAATCTGACACATTTTTCCCTCTTTCTCCCTTTCTCTTTTTTTCTTTCTTCCTTTTCCTTTTTTTTTTTTTTTCACTACCCATACTTTCGTTTTCTTTACAGATATACACACTCAAACAAATAATTGTATTTTATCATAATGATTTGATCGCATATGATGCGAGGTTAGTGTAACGCGTTGAAATGGCGATACGATCTTGTAAAATTTGAATTTTTTAGTGAATATATATATATATATATATATATATTGGCTCTATAAATAAATAATTTTAATTACATTAAGCCCTCTGGCTGGATCAGTTTTAATCTTTAATTTCGAACAAGATTATTAGAATCTTCTTTGGGATTTTATTTTCACGCCACTTCCTTTTGTATTTTTAGGCTTGTCTGCAGCTGATTATATATATATATATATATATATATATATATATATATATATATGCTGTAATTTTGTTATTGAAATGGGTTATAAAAGCATAATATCACTACAAAAAATATGATGTTTCAGAACCATACTGTTCTTCTTCAGGTGATATGTTAAAATAAATGGTAAAAATTATTTAGTTTTTAAAGAATATATATCTATAAGAATTTCATGGTTATTTAGAAAATTAGCGAGTGGTAGTTGGAGAAAATGCTTTAGGTGTGTTAATATTGTTCAATCAATAATGAGAATTTATGTAACCTAATCTACGTGTTCTTTCACTTTTTGTAACACACACACACACACATATATATATATATATATATATATATAATTTTAAATAGCAAATACCTATTCAGCTCTTGAAATTTTCTTTCTATCACTCTTCTTTCTTGATTCTTTCTTCATTTTTCTACCTTTCTAGCTTTTTTTTTCTTTTTTTCTTTCTTTCATCATTTCTTCTTCTTTTCTTATTTCTTCCCTTTATTTATTTCCTTAATTCTTGTTTCCTATTTTCTTTTATTTATTATTTTTATTCATTTCATATTTTATTCCATCCACTTTCATTCATCTTTCCTTTTTTCCTTTTTTCTTCCTTTAGTTTTTTTCCTTCTTTACTTCAATATTTCTCTCTTCCTTCTTTATTTTTTCTTTTGTTTTTTATTTCTTTATTTCTTTCTTCTTTTGTTTTCATTCTTCTTTTCATGACTTTTTACTTCCTTCTTATTTTCTTCCTTCCTTATTTCCTTCTTTATTCTTTATTTTGGTTTTTTCTTTCGCACTTCCTTATTTCTTTCATTCTTCATTCTTCATTTTTACTTTCTACATTCTTTTCTTCTTTCTTTCTTTCTTTCTTTCTTTCCTGTTTACTACCTTCTTTCTCTCTTCCTTTCTTGTTTTTCTTTCTTTATCTAATTGTTTATTCTTTTTCCTTCTTTCATTCCTCATTCCTTCCTACATCTTTTCTTTCTTCTTTCATCCTTCCTCCTTCCTTTCTTCTTTATTTCCGTCCTTTCTTTTCTATGTTACTTTCTTATTTCTTTAATTCTTCATTCCTATTTTCTACATTCTTTTCTTTTTTCTTTCTTTCTTTCCTCTTTATTACCTTCTTTCTCTCTTCCTTCCTTGTCTTTCTTTTTTTATCTATTTCTGTATTCTTTTTCCTTCTTTCATTCTTCATTCCTTCCTACATCTTTTCTTTCTTCTTTCATCCTTCCTCCTTCCTTCTTTTTTTTAATTTCCTTTCTTTTCTCTCTTCCTTCCTTCCTTCCTTATTTATTTCCTTTATTCTTTCTTTCTTTGTTTCTTTCTTCTTTTGCCTCCTGTCTTCCTTGTTTACTTCCTTCTTTCTTTCTTTCGTTTGCTCGTTCGTTCTTTCTTTTTTCTTTCTTTCTTTCTTATTCATATTCATTCCTTATCTTTTTTCTCCGTCGTTTTACTTAATTGAATGAAATCAAATTAGAAAATTATGTCATTATTTATAGTTCAGTGCAACTATTACCGTTAATTCAAATTTCCAACAAACATTTTTTCTCAATGTCCTCCCTTCCCTTTTCATTCTTCTCTTTTTGTTCTTCATTTTCACTGTGTACATCTTTCATATTCTTCATTCTATTCTTTTTCATCATCTCTTTCTTTCTTTCTGTCTCTTACTCTCTCACTCACTCCTCTTTTGTTTTACTTTTTCTTTCCCTGTCAACATATCTTTACTCTGACACCATTCTTTTTTCATCACTCTCTCTCTCTCTCTCTTTCCTTCCTCTTTTCCTAACCGTAATTCCTCTCGAATTGTTATTACTCCTTCTCCCCACCACTTTATACCTCCCCCTTACCTTCTCATTGTTATCTACCCTTTACTCCTGCTACATGAACATATAATATTCTATCCTTAATGTCTTCTTTATATGTATTTTAATAAAAATTCAGACAAACCTTTAAAAAATATCAAATCTTTTTTATTAATCTTTTCTCAACAGTGACTTCATTTCGAATCTAATTCTAGACAATGTTTCAAATTTTTATCAGAAAAGAAAAAACGGGGAAAAGACGAAAAACAAAAACTCACATCAATGATAACTTCTCTGTTATACATACATAATATTTCAAACAGACAGTAATTTTATCATCATAACAGCCTGGGGAAGAAAAAACGTCTAATAACTCCTCAAAAAGTCTTCGTTATTACTAGGCCAGCTACTGTGATAAAAATGAAACCCAAATTTGCTAGGCGACAAATTTATTTTGTCTTTGTTTTCAGATTTTACGCTGAAACAAAAATAAAACTATTTATTTTCATGTATAGTCATTCAGATTCATAATTATCTATATTTCTTCCTCTATGTGGCATGTTCCTTCAGGATGTTGACAATCATGGCTGTCCACTACTTCCGGCCCCTCGTAGCTCTTAGCAACGTTTGTTTGTTTTGTTTTGTTTTGTTTTTTATTCACACAAGCTGGTCAAGTAGGTTGCGCACTGTCTCTTCACTGCCCCTTTTGCCTTCAGTATATCCTATGAGTGTTATATTTTTTAAACCTACTTCCTCATCATATTCTAAAAACTTCAACTTTCTCATTCTGATTCTGTGTATAAATTGTTTTGTTTCTATTTTTTTGAAGAATTCTTTGTTGCTTACGTACTCTGCATTCTCATCATCTTTCTGTAGAACCACATTTACATTACCTCCGGTTTTCTCTTCATCTGGGCGGAGTGTGTCCACCATTAACAGCTATATTGGAGGATATTTCAGCACTCTTTTGTTTCTAGCCAAATTTTTCAGTATTTCTTAATACTTTGCTTATATTTGCGAATCTGACTTTTTGTTAGTCTAATGTGCCTTCTGATTACGGTGTCACATTTTCCATCCTCTGTTAAAATCCTTCCTAGATATTTAAACTTCTGTACTTAATTGATTTTGCGATTTCACATTTGTAGTTTTTTTTTTGTTTTGTTTTTTCTTGCTAACAACTAAACATTATGTCTTTTTACAATTGATAATACGTCTCTTCTTCACTCTTTCCTTTACTAACTTGTCTAGGATCTGTTGTTTTTATTCTGTGCCTGCCCTCAAGACTGTATAAGCTGAATATGTAATTTATTTGATTACGCCGAATTGATAATAATTCATAATATTGTCTGCAGCATCCTTTCGTTGAAGAAGTCCGACGAGAAGACACATCCTTGTCGTATGCACTTTTTTTTATTTTTTTCAACTCGATCCCTTTTCTATCCATATGCAGGTGGATTGCTTTGACGTTTAGTTTAGTAAAAACATTTCTCTGTTACTCTTTGTAGGTAGTGTTTTTGTTGGATCACAAGGAAGTTATTTCCAAAGAGAGGGTGAAATCTGGTTATTGACGCTGGGTATTATACAATCAGAGAGATGCTAAAACCATCTTATGAAAGATATAAGAAAACGGCTGTTAGCATTGACTATTGCCAAAAAAGACTCAGATACTTACGCAAAGATGATTATGAAAAAATATTGATATTCATGGAAATATTTAATACGAACGATGCCCAAAATTCAGGTGTAGATCAGCTTAAATCATAATTGTTTTCATGGGTAAATAGTTATAAATGGTAAGAAATGGCTTCAAACCATTAAATTCGGTATATCTTAAAGAAGATGATGCTCTTTTATCAGACCATCTCGACTGGCCCTAATCAGTCACAAACAAAGACCTTTTCCGAGTAACAAAACCTACATTATTTCAACACTTCTAACAGAAGCGACAACAAAAGAGAATTTGTGTACTTAGGCAGTAAATTGTCTTTTAGACTTTTCAGATTAAATAAATTGCAAACATTGTGTCTGCTTATTTTTAGTAAAATCTGTTCATACTCACGGATAATCTTTCGGGTCTTATAATTGAAAGATGTAAGAAATGAGCTGTAACTTTAACAGCTGATTTTATTATTCATTTCTCGATGTTCCCAAGTACTTTCAATCTCCTTCCGAGATCATCTTCAGGAGTGTGAGTTCTTTTTATAAACATTTTAGAACATTACTACAGTATTAATAGCTGATTCTATTAATTGACGGCTTAAGTTTTTTAACGAATATTGTCTCGAGGATCTGTAGTTTTTTTTTTTGTTGTTGTTGTTGTTTTCTTATTTACATTTTTTAGATGTGGACTATTGCTCTCATCTTTATCATATGCAAAATTTCATCAGGTCCTCGTCTATCCAATTAAATACAATTAATTTCAAACTGGAACCTTCATTTAATCTACAGCGGTAGATTGTTCTCGTTCCACTGAATATGCCTAGGGATATCTCGTCTTGTTCTTATTTATTAATGCCCAGTTATTATTCGTCCCAATTCTACTAAGGCTTTTGGCCGTATCACAATGAAACATTGGTTCCCATATAATCACTGAAGTTAATCAACGTCGAGCCTTGTCATACTTAGATGAGTGACCGCTTGAGAATACTAGCTGCTATAAGTTCAAACGTGCTAGTGGTGTAATGGATAATTGCTCAGAATCGTTAAACGGCGAGCAAAGTTCTAATTCCAGTTGGGTTCGTTATATTCATTAATGCACAAATACCTTCAGGAAACGCATGAACCCGCATCTTCCTTCTTATCTACGGATTAATTAATCAGACTTGTTTCACTAAATCATTATAATCTGCCTCACAAAAATGTTTACAATCTAAAAATATTTATAGTTTTAAATAACCTGTAAAAAGTTGATAACACGTAGAAAAAGAAACATTTCCATTGATTCCAAGTTCACACAAATTGTATGTCTGCAAATTCACGCCGCAAACTGTTACCTTTCCACTGGACTAAAAACAAAAGATTTAGAAGTAAACTTTCGCCAATATTAGAACGAGATACAACATTTAGTAAATTTGTGAAGTATATCTTCTTGAAAAACTGTTTTGATACATTTTACAGATTCCAACCGACAGTATATGTGTTTTATCAATGAATATCGAATATTTCCTGTATAAAAATGATTAATTCTACCGTGACTGTTATTAAAGTTGTAAATAGTAGGGAGGCAAGACAGCTTTGTAGCACCTATATCAGTCTTAATATTGAGTGCACGTGAATGTCACGTGACAAAAAAATGCCAGTCGTAATAAAAAACGAATAAAAATATTACGTTGTGTCATTAATAATTTACGCTTTGTTTTTTGTTTTTTTTGTTTTTAAGTGAACTTACATCTTATTCAATTAATATATGTTTACTATTGCTTTTAATGGCTTGTTACCACTCTTTGGGAAGCTCTTCGAGAAACTTTGATTAAAACAAAAAGTTTTCAACGAACTCTTGAATTTTTTATTCATTAGAAAGAAAAATTCTATCAAAGCGTTTTTGCAACGATCGGCCGAAAACTATTGGTCAGGTGAATATGGAAGGTAAGTGTAGAACAGCTTAACTAAGTTCTAAAGGTTTTTCCTATGTTGCTCTTGCTTTTTTGGATGTGCGTTGTGGTGCAGTGGATATCGACTTGGAACGAGAAATCGGAGAGCCGAGTTCAAATTCCAGTTGAATTCATTGCATTCATTTACACACAAATACCCTTGGGAAAGGTATTAATACGTCTCTTCCCTCCAGTTATGGGTTAAATAATAGGACAGATTCGGTTCTATAGCCTTGGCTGGCATCCAGTCTACCGCAGAAAGCAATAGCAACCTACTGCGGGATAATCTTCTGCCCAGTCAGTCATATCTCTTTCGAGACATGATCGCCCAAGCGTGTATCACGTATGGCACTTAACTGACTGACTCTTGCTTTATCTGTCCTTACGAAATCACAGAGGAAACAAGTGTTTATTTTTCGTATTGACGAGCCCAGGGCGGGTTTCAAATAAACTTTCAAGGCTACGTTGCAGCTGCTGGACTTATAAATGTGCACTTAGCGATTCACTGCATTTGAATAATTCTAAATTAATAATATCCTCCTCATATTACCATTCTTTGATGGAGCTCAGCGTTTGGGGTTGGTTGCGGTTTATCCTTATCCATTCACTGCCTTTTGCATTAAACATTGAAAATTTCCAGTTGTATGTAACAATTTTGATCACCTCACCTGTATTGATATGTTTAAGTAACGCTTTGTTAGGATGTTATATTCACCATTAAAGTTGGTTTCTGAAAACAGAAAGTACTTATAAATCAACTTAACGAATGTCCGAGGTTAAGACATGTCTGTAAGCCAAATACAAAACTCCAACAGAAATTCACGTTGAATTGTTGCAGTGTCATCGGCACCCGCACGTATCGGGATCTTCATGCTCACTCCCTAATCCCCTGATACAAACGGTGGCGGAAATGACTGTGAATCAAAGAGAGTTTGACAATGCCATTCGCGTGAATTTTGTTTTGATTGACAACTCTGCGCAACAGAGAAACCCACACACTTGACTAAATGTGCCTCCCTGGAGATTGAGAAAACCTGGTTGCATCGGGCTGTCGGATGCTTGGTCTGTCAAGGTTCACTTTGGTTACGTCAGCCCGACTGACGCTGCCTTCTTCCGCCGGTTTTGGCGTTGAAATCGTTGCAGTGTAAAGTGAATATGTAATGGACAGGAAGCATTTATCGATCTGGTGTGCTTTATTCGCAGAAAGACATACCATTGTGCAAGAAGGGCCTAGTGTAGGACGTCCATGCTCATTGATAATTAGAAGAAAATAGTGTGCGTGTTGAAACTTTGATTAAAGATGGCATGTGATTGGGCTGTAGAACTTGATCTTTCGAAGTCGGTTGCCCATGAAATCACCCACGAAACTTTTGGGTATAAGTGCATTCTCGTTGAATCCGAAAGTAATTGACTGAAGAATGCATGATCAAGTGTATCATCTTTTCTCAATATTTAGAACGGTGGGAAGTGTCTTGATAGAAGACGGAAAATGTGACACCAAAACCCGAAGATACGAGAGGGATAGCAAAAGATGCCTTCAAGATGCTCGGCAAAGTACTAAATTTCCTTATAAACCAAGTGTACTCAATTTTTATGTAATATTAGTCCTCCTAGTTGTCAGTGAATGCTGAATAACATCCTCACAAATATAAAATGACTTAAGGCAACAGAGATGTGGTTCTACAGACGGATGATGTGAATGCCATTGACGGAGCATGTGAGAAACGAGAAAATTTTAAAGAAAATCAAAACTGCCATGATACTTCAAATCAGAAAACGACAATTTAAAATTGTAGGACATATAGTGAGGAAAAAAAGTTAGAAAATTTGACACTCACAGGACATATTTAATACAAGAGGGCTAGAGTGCAAGTAAGCTACCTAACGGGCTTGTGAAAATGGGTGACAGAAAGGAGAATTAGAGGGTTAATAATGGGACTACAAATGATAAGAGGATGTGCAGAGTTACGATCCTAAAGGGATATGGTCAGTCAGTTTACGTGCCATACGTGATACACGCTTGGGCGATCATGTCTCTAAAGAGAGACTGGGCAGAAGATTATCCCGCAGTAGGTTGCCATTGCTTTCTGCGGTAGACTGGTTGCCGACCAAGGCTATAGAACCCAATCTGTCCTGCTATTTAACTCATCACTAGAGGGAGAAGAGATAGATTATATTACATTTTTATGTTAAGTATAATTAGTGGGGGATCAGTTTATTACTTCAAAACAATTGAAAACCGATCCCCCACTTTATGCCAGTAGAAGTTTTAATTATGTTTCCAACTATTATATTCAGTCAGTCAGTTAAGTGCTATAAGTGATACACGCTTAGGCGATCATGTCTCGAAAGAGACATGACTGACTGGGCAGAACATTATCCCGCAGTAGGTTGCCATTGCTTTCTGCGGTAGACTGGTTGCCGACCAAGGCTATAGAACCCAATCTGTCCTGCTATTTAACCCATAACTGGAAGGAATAGACGGATTAATACCTTTCCCAAGGGTATTTGCGCGTAAGTGAATACAATGGATTCAGCTGGAATTCGAACTCGGCTCCCCGGTTTCTCGTTCAGAGCCGATATCCACTGTACCACAATGCACATCCAAGGGATATGGTACATAGAAAAATTAGATAGGAGAGGAGATTTGAGCATAGAATAACAGGTAATGAAATCTGCATGTACCACGCACGGAAACAAAGGTTGATTTCATCATCAACAGGTTCAAAATTCAAAATTCACGAATCAGCTAAAAATTCATGCCAACTGAATTTTTGGATAAAACGGTGTACTTCATACTGTAATACTTCTTCCTCCACTACTCAGTCAGTTAAGTGGCATACGTGATACACGCTTTGGGCGATCATGTCTCAAAAGATACATGACTGACTGGGTAGAAGATTATCCCGCAGTAGGTTGCTATTGCTTTCTGCGGTAGACTGGTTGCCAGCCAAGGCTATAGAACCCAATCTGTCCTATTATTTAACTTATAACTGGAGGGAAGAGACTGATTAATACCTTTCCCAATCGTGTATCACGTATGACTGAGTTCTAATACTACTACCAATACTTTTTATTCTTTTACTGGTACAATACTTCTACTTCTAAAACTACTATTACATTTATTTTTGTTTGTTTTTCCACAACTACTATTTTTCTGTTTCTACTACTACTACTTCTTTTACGTCTTCTACTACTATTTTTCTTCTTTTTTTACTACTACTACTACTACTACTAGGAATGTGCAGTAGATATCGACTCAGAACGAGAGATCGGGATGCCGAGTTCGAATTCCAGTTGAATTTCTTGCGTTCACTTACAATAATAGCATATACTCATTAGTTTAAACCACTTATATATATATTGATTGTTTAATACTTAATTTTTGGTCATAAAAGGCTTACACCAGTATACATTTGTATTAAAAAGTGTTCGATACAATTATATTGTAGAACTTTTTAATATTTTCCAAGTATTTTAAAAATCGCCTGAAGACAACACTCATGGTAGAAACCTGGGTAGCGAAATAAATCGTTAAAAATGGAATATATATATATATATATATATATATATATATATATATATATATATAGGTAGAGGAACCGTTGGTAACATACACACACACACATATATATATATATATATATATATATATATATATATATATATATATAAGTAGAGGAACCGTTGGTAACATACGCAAGTTTAATTTGTATAGAAATAAACATTGTTTGTTTGCAAACATTTCACCCCAAACAAGGCAATAAAGTCAATAAAAGGGTTACTGAGTATGAAAGAATATGAGACGAAGAAAAACATTAAGGAGAGAAATCGACAAAAGAAGAGGAAATAACAATTGAGATTCTGTATAAATTCTTGAAGAAGTTAACTGGAAAGCAAGTTACCAGAGAAAATTTCACAAGCGAGAATTGCGAGAGAAGAAACTGTTAGCATAGAATTTACAGTTGCATCTGGCCATTTCAACTGCAAAATAATCATAGGTATCTGCCAATCTATTCAGTGCCATACGTGATACCCGTTTAGGTGATAATGTCTTTTTCGAGACATGACTGACCGGGAAGAAGATTTTCCCGTAGTAAGTTGCAATTACTTTCTGCGGTAGACAGGTTGCAAACACGAGTGTAGAATCTAATCTGTTCTCCTATTTAACCCGGTAATACATTAACGGATAAATATCTTTCACAAGGTTATTTGGGCGTAAGTGATTGCAATAAATTCCCCTAGAATTCGAACTTGGTACTCAGATTTCTCGCTCCGAACCGATATCCACTACACCACAATGCACATCCAATCTATTACAGCGCTTACATTCGAAAATTCGAGGTACCAAAGATGCTTGCTTCGTTTGTTTAATAGCACATCAACTTCTTATGGGTCATTTAATGTCGAAATTTTAATCACTTGTGAGGTTTGGTCATTTTTTCCAAAGTGTATTGCTGATCATTTGTTATAATAATGTATTGTTGCTAATATTTTATTATTATTATGTCATTTTTCATCATATTTCGATTTCTGCTTTGGTCTCACAACCAACCAAGTCTGCGGGGAGACCTAAGGCAGGTAGTGGCGTGTTGTTATGGCTCCATTTCATGTTTTTCTATCTTCCCTATCATCTCCAGCATTACATAGATAAAGTTTTCCTTAGTATGTGGGCTGTACTTAATAAGACAATTTTTTGTATATCTCTTAAGCTGGGGTTTCCAGGGATTCTTTCAATGTGTTGTTTTGTTCCATTTTTTATCATTCCAAGTGCACCTACTATCACTGGCACAACTCTTGTTTTCAATTTCCACATTTTTTCTATTTCAATTTCCAGGTCTTTATATTTTGACAGTTTTTCAAATTCCTTGATTGCTATGTTACAATCCGCTGGACAAGCCATATCAATTAATAGACAAGTTTTCTCCTTCTGGTTTTTAACAATAATGTCTGGCCTGTTTGCTTCAATTTTTCTATCTGTGTAGATGGTGTAATCCCATAGAATGGTTACATCTTCTATTTCTGTAACCGGTGCTGGGTGATGTTCATACCAGTGTTTGCCTACAGCTTTTCCATAATGTTTGCATATTGCCCAATGTAAATATTGCCCAACTCTATCGTGGCGATTTTTATATTCATTTGGGGCAAGCACAGAACAGCCTGAGATTAGGTGGTCTATTGTTTCTTGGTGTTTATCACAAAACCTGCATTTTGGATCCATATTATTATGCATAATATTTGCCTGAAAGTTTCTCGTGAAAAGACTTTGGTCTTGTGCTGCAAGAATAAAGCCTTCAGTTTCAGACTTTAATCCAGATGCACGTAACCATCGATGAGTATTAACTTTGTCAACATTGGATTTATTGGCACGTACTGGATATTGGCCATGCAGAGGTTTGTCTTGCCAGCGCTGTTTCATCTGTTCAAGAGCTTTATCTTTGGCTTTCATTTTCATATTCTTTGCCACAATAGCCGGCTCTTGGCTTCCGTTCTGCTTTTCTACAGAATCTACTAACTGTAAATCTTGTTTGAATTATTATTATTATTATTATTATTATTATTATTATTATTATTATGCCGATAATTTTTTCTAATTTATTTTTATATTTTCGTGTTTTTACCCCTGTTTGGGGGTTCAGTATTTTTCCATAGCTGAAACCCTGACAGGTGCTACAATTCTGGTGCTACAATTTACAATTCAGGATGGACCTGGAAACAACAGGAGTTAAGAGGTGATTCCATGTACCTCAAAACCTCCTGATCAGAGGCCTTGCCGCCGGATGTAGTTTATTGTCATACCCAGGACGAGGTACCAAGAAGAAAATTTCATCAGAACAATTATCATAATAATTTCTACAGAAAAAAAAGTAGAGTGAAACAAAGCAAGCACCGAGCTTGAAAAGGACCTCCAATCCGTGGTGAACTGGGGTAAGAAGTGGCTCGTGAATTTTAATGCTTCTAAAACAAAGATGCTATCTATTAACAATCACAGACAGTCACTCCTGCCCCCCACCATTAACATGAATCAGGCTAGTCTCCCTGAAAGTAAAACACTGCGCCTTCTCAGGTTAACTCTCACAACAGACCTCAAGTGGAATGTCTACATAGAATCCATAGCTAAATCCGCTGCTAAGAATGTCGGTTCTCTGTGCAGAGCCAGGAAGTTTTTCCCAGTTGAAACAATCCTGCACATATACAAATCTACCATGCGCCCATGCATTGAATACTGCTGCCATATCTGGTCGAGTGCTCCTGCTATCCACAAAATTCAACGGAGAATCTGCAATGTGATCGATCTCGACTTGGCAGCTCGGATATAGTTACTTTCTCACCAGCGCAGTGTGGCTTCCCTGTGTCTCTTCTACAAGTACTTCTGCTCTGATGAACTTAGCTCACTGGTGTCCCCTGTATACGAATATACGTGAACCACAAGATTAGCAACTAGGTCCCACCTTTTTACTGTGACACCAATAAGATGCAAACGCAAATTCTACTCCAGCAGCTTCTTTCCTCGCACTTCCCGCCTGTTGAATTCCCTTCCATTTACTTGCTTCCCAGACAGCTACAATTGCCAAGAATTTAAATGTAAAGTCAATAGTCATCTCCTATCTCCATAACTTGCATCCTCTATCATGATTTGATTTCTGCAGTATTCTCATCCCTCTCCTACCAGCTTCCTGACAACCCCTTTATTTCTCCTATGTAATCCCTGCACAACAGTGGCAGTATAATGCCCTGCTTGGGGCGATACGATTATAAGAAAAAAGCTGTTGCATTAGTAAATGTTTGTACCTTAATTATTGTATATCCTTTGTATTTTATTTGTGTACAGTTTTTAAAACTTAATGCAAAATTGGGAATAAGCAGTAAGAAATCTTTTCAATTAATCTGTGTGTAGATGTAATGACCACCACTTCATATGTTTTACACAGACCTAAAATTCCTTGCCAGGCGCTATCGTTATAAAAGACAAATCGGTCCAAGAATGGACTATTGTTGTCATATCTGGGCTGATGATGGCAAATCCTCATTCTCCAGCATCGACAGAGTTCAAAAGAGCTTACACAGCCTTGTGGGTAATGAATTATTCTCCACTCTGCAACCCTTACCTCGCATAGGAAATGTATTGCTGACACCGTGGCTTATGTTCAGACAAGTTACATCCCCTAGTTTCACCAGCTCAGATCCCCACAACTAGGACCCGCTCTGTCATGTTCACTGTGGTAAATAAATCCCTTTAACAAGGAGTATTCTAAAACTGAGAAGCAGTTTTACATAGATAATGCTATTGCTGCAGAGGTGCGAGGGTGGCTCCAATGGCTTGATGCTACATTTTTCGTTCAAGGTATTTACGCGCACCCGAACCGATGGTACAAATGCTCTCCTTTAACCACCGTAGACAAAATTTACCAGTCCACCATCAGCATGGCTAATGCTACTCTCCTGGAGAGAAATACACTGCGCCTCCTTGGCCCCACTTTTTCAACCGACCTGAAGTAGAATGACTATATTAAGTCTATAGCTGCGTCTAGTGCTAGAATTTTGGTTGACTGTACCGAGCCAGAACGTTTTTGTTTTTTTGTTTTTTGTTGTTAGAATCCATCTTGCACATTTATAAATCTACCATTAGTCCGTGCATTAAATACTGTTGCCAAATCTGGTCGGGTGTTCATCTTTTGGTTCTCGACAAAATCCAAAAAAGAATTTTCAATCTAATCGATCTTGACTTGACATCTCGACTTCAGTCACTTTTTCACCAACG
Source organism: Ascarosepion bandense (assembly GCA_037127315.1). NCBI lineage: Eukaryota > Metazoa > Mollusca > Cephalopoda > Sepiida > Sepiidae > Ascarosepion > Ascarosepion bandense. The sequence continues at coordinate 167,597 of JBBBDQ010000742.1, read as the reverse complement.
AGGTGTGGCTTCCCTCTCTCTTTTCTACAAATATTTTCATGGAAACTGACGAACATTTTACCTGGTGCTCCAACCACATAAATTTAAGCACGCTACTAGGTCCCACCATTTTACCGTTGAAACAGTTAAATGTAACTGACACTTTTACTCTAACAGTTTCTTTTCGCGCACTTCCCCGTGTGAAACTCCCTTCCGTTTACTTGCTTCCTTGATAGCTTCAGTCCCCAAAAAATTAAATTCAGCATCAATTGCTATCTTCTATCTTCTTGAATCCTATAACCCACCTTGCTTGAGGTGAAATGATAAAAAAAACTTCATGAACAATTAACATAGTGCTGAAAACGTCTGCACTATGTTTTATTCATAAAGTAATAAACCTAGTGAATATTTTTATTTCTTTTTTTTTTATTCATTTTTTATATTACTCCTTCCTAAATCTAATAAAATTTTATTGATGCTGGATTAACGGTTTATTATTGTTGTATCATGAAGGTGAACGATATACAGAGAAGAATGAGCGCTTAATTATACTAACGGATAACTACAAAAAATAAAAAACAATATGTTACAAACAAAATTTACGAGCAAAAGAGAAGAAGGTCTAAATGGTGAATAACCGATGAAGTAAATCAGTCTGAATATTAATGTGCTTGTTTCAACTTATTAAAAACGACTCTTTAAAAACAGACTCGTCAACTCTTTCAGGCTATGAGCCAGTCCATCGGTTAGAGTGTTGAAGGGATGCTAACTACTCTACAACATTTCCCTTTTGATATTTTATGTTCTCTAGATGTCACATTTCTGTCTTTTAGGGTCTATTTCCATAGTACCCGTTGGTATTTGTTTGCGCTTGCTTGAGCATTTCTTCTGTACTGTTTGAGGCGTAGGTACGTCGAACATATCGTAAATCACCGTCATATGTTTCTTCCTGCGTTAATCTGCCCCAATCGTATATCTTTTTTTTAATTTGATTTAAATGCCTCTTTTGGATGTTCTATCAAGTACGACATTTTGCCAATTTTTTTTATCAAGTGTTCTTTCTTCCCACGTTGCGTTTTCCCAATTTATAATTTTTAAAATATTAATATTAATATTTATTTCTGCCAGGGTTGTGGTGTTTACCATTGGTATTTCTTCTTTCATCCATTGTCTTTTCTCTATGCCTCTATTTATCGAATACCGAACGAATTTTCCTCGCAAACATGAGTTCGGTCGGGGCCATTCCTGAACTTTCATTTACATTTGGTATTATGCGATATATGGACTGTTGTGGGATCTCCCCTTTTTTGTTATGACAATGGACTCGACTTGAGTAAGCATATACTCCTGCCATAACGTGAACAGTAGAGTTACAGTACGAATGGGCTTGGTGTATATGTCAGCGAACACCTACCCCTAGCTAGAGTGAGATCTCTTGAATCCATGGACCAGTCTTTCATGTGCTTCCGTCTCTCACTTCTAAGCTCAGTGAGCTATCTCTTCTTCCTCTACCGCTTCCCTCCTCCTCTGACTGTTCAGTACTTGACTGTATCTCTGACAATATCGACAAGGCTTTTTTTCTCACCCATCTACCCATATCTTCGTGTTTGGTGACTTTAACGCCCATCACACTTAGTGGCTGGAAAACTCTGTCACCGACCCTGCTGGTGTCCACACCATTAATTTTTCAATCTCCCAATCCTTTACACAAGTGATGAACTTCCCCACGCGTTTCTCCAATAACCTTAACGGAAGGGACTCGCTACTAGACCTCTGCTTCACTTCCATCCCAAATTCTTGCACCACCAGACAGCTCTTCCCTCTCGGAAATTCTGACCACGCCGTAGTTTCTGTCAACATCTCGTTCCACTCCACCCCTACCCAAGAAACCCAAACCCAGACCAGCAGAATATCCTACTGCTATCAAAGAGCAGACTGGGATTCGTTCCGTGACTTCCTCTGCGACGTCCCTTGGAACAATGTTTTTAGTCTTCCCGTCGAAGACTGCGCAACAGAGGTCTTTTCCTGGGTTAAGGCTGGCATCGATGCTTTCATCCCTGCCAGGAAATTTCAGCTTAAATCCCATTCGTCTCCCTGGTTCTCGCCCGCTTGCTCGGCCGCCATTGCCCACCGAAATCACTTCTTCCGGCTTTATCGTAGCCACGCGTCGAACCAAAACAGGCGCCTTTTCGCCTCAGCTCGTAATAAGTGTAAAAAGGTACTTAGCGAAGCTAAGATGCTGTTTGCTGCCAGATTGAAGCAACGCATAGCATCCTCTAAGTTCGGCGCCAAAGACTACTGGCGCCTCTGTAAAAGCGTGCTTAACAAGAGTAAGTCCTCAATACCCTCACTAATCAACGAGTTTGAGGTCCTCACCTCCTCAGCGGACAAGAGTGAATGCTTTGCCCGTAGATTCTCGACCAACTCGTGTCTAGATTCGTCTGTAGTCTATACACCCGACTTCCCACCTAGAACAAAGGCCCAATTAAATGATGTCCACATCACGCCTCGCTGATTTCTAACATAATCTCAAAACTTGACCCTCACAAAGTGAGTGGTGGGGACGGAATCCCAGTCATAGTCTTGAAGAAATGTGCCCCTGAACTCTCCTCTGTCCTTTCTAAACTCTACAACCTCTGCCTATCTTCCTCCTGCTTTCCTACCTGTTGGAAGTCCTCTTCTGTTGTTCCAATATTTAAGAACACTGGTGAACCCTCGGACACCGCAAATTACCTCCCTATCAGCCTTCTTCCGATCTTTAGCAAAGTGTTTGAAGCCATTATCAACGCCGAGATCGTTCAACATCTCACAGCCCACAGGCAACTCTCGGACAAGCAATATGGCTTCTGCTTCACAAGGTCTACTGCTGATATGCTAACGACCATCACCGAGTATATATACCAGGCCCTCGACAAGAATGGTGAAGCCCGAACCGTCGCCTTGGACATCTCTAAAGCGTTCGACAGAGTATGGCATGCCAGCTTTCTACGGAAACTGGACTTTTGTTGGACCTAATCCAGTCATTTCTCTCTAACCGCACTCTGAAGGTGATATTGAACGGACATGCCTCCCAGAACTACCATACAAACGCGGCTGTCCCCCAAGGCTCTATCCTAGGTCCTACGCTCTTTCTAATCTACATCAATGATCTCCCCGATGCCATAAGATCCCAAGTAGTTATGTACGCCGATGACACCACAGTTTACTCTCGCCTCAATCAAAAATCTGGTGTTGATGACAAGGCGAACCTTGCTGCCGAGCTTGAAAATGACTGGTGGATTGGAAAAATCCGTGGTGGATTGGGGTTAGAAATGGCTCGTAAAATTCAATTCTTCCAAAACAAAGCTGCTGTCAATTAACCACCACAGACAACCGCACCTCCCCCCCCCCCCATTAGCATGAAACAGGCTTGCCTCCCAGAGAGTTAAACGCTTCGCCTGCTCGGACTGACACGCTCAGCGGACCTCAAGTGGAAGGGCTACGTCGAATCCATTGCTAAATCCGCTGCTATGAAAGTCGGCTCTCTGCGCAGGACCCGGAAATTCTTTCCACCTGAATCTATCCTGCACATATATAAATCTACCGTCCGCCCGTGTATTGAATACTGCTGCCACATCTGGTCGGGTGCCCCTGCTAATCTCCTCAATCTTCTTGACAAAATACAGCGGAGAATCTGTAATGTGATCGATACCGACTTAGCTGACCGCCTGCAGTCACTCTCTCACCGGCGTGACGTGGCTTCCCTGTGCCTCTTCTATAAGTACTTTCACGGCTTCTGCTCGGATGAACTTAAATCACTGGTGCCCCCTAGATGTGAATTTGCACGAGATACTATATTGGCAACTAGGTCCCACCCCTTTACAGTGAAACCGACAAAATGTAACCGCAACTTCTACTCCAACAGCTTCTTTTCTCGCACTTCCCGCCTGTGGAATTCTCTTCCGCATGATTGCTTCCCCGATGGCTACAACCTCCAGGAGTTTAAATGTAAGGTCAATAGACACCTAACACACTAACTCGCACCCATTCCTCTCCTTACGTACCTCCTAACTCGTCTATCTCCCTCCCTCTGACATTTCCTATACCCAATCGCTGTATGTAACCCCCTGCGCTATAGTGGCAGTGGACTGCCTTGCTTGGGGTGATATGATTAAAAAAAAAGATCTGAACCTGTGTCTAATTGAAATTTCACTTTTTATTTTGTTCGAACATTTATATATTTTCTTTTCATTGTCTCGATTTCATTTTTTCCAATAATACAATGGACAAAATGTTTAGTTTTCGTTTTACTTCTGGGTTTCTTTCTACAATAAGAAAATGTATGTTCGTTATCCTCACAGTTCGACACTCTTTGTTTTTAAAAGAGTAATTTTTAAATAAATGTAATTCACCACAACAAAAACAAGGATTAATTTTAAAAGAATTTTTTTCCAACCTGGTGACTTGTTATTGACTGCGTGAATAGGGTATGACGGCTACAACCTCCAGAAATTTAAATGCAAAGTTAATACTCATCTACTAACCACTGGACTCTAGCTCTCTCCTCTCCCCTGTATAACCTTCACTTTCTCTCCACCTATGTATCTGTCATTGCACCTGCTTTCTCAGCCTTCTATTGTTCCTTTCTAACTAGTTTGTACTCCTCACTCTTTTCTAATTAATCTTTTTACATTTATGTAACCCCCTGCACATCAGTGGCGTTTCTGCCTTGCTCGGGGTGAAATGATTAAAAAAAAAAAATATCCCGTTCTTCAATTTTTGCCGTGTCTGCCCTTAAATTTAAAATGCGTTGACACCCTTCCACATAATTTTGAAGTGTTATCTATTGGTTTTGTTCTAATTTCATTACCAATCTCGATTTTATTTCTGCGTCTTTTGTTGAGGTCAAACCCTGAACAAAAATTAGGCTTTAAGCATATCTGGTGTTATTTTGATCAATCCATATGTTTCACATTCTCTGTTGGCAGTACTTGCAAATGTCGTATAGGCAGTTCTCCCTTCTTTTTTTTCTGTGTAATATTCAAACACTGCCAACGCTTATTGAAAAGTGAACGCCGCTCATCAAATATTTTTGTTAATATTTGTATGGTTTTCTCAAATTGAATTTCTCCGGGATGTCTTGAGAGTAAAAAAAAAAAAATAGCGTACATTTCGTGTTCCACAGAGCCGAATTCATCCAACTGTTTTTTCATCCAACCATGTTGCACAGTCTTTTTAGAATATTTCTTCGTATCTCTTAAACTATTCCCTGAAGATTACTTCTTCGTTTGGTTTGTACAAAAATTCACTAATTGAGTTAATGCGGAATCCTGAGAACAAATATTAGAGTTGCCTGGATCATTTTCTCTTCTTGAGAGTTTCCAGTAATTTTGAAAACCTTTCTTCTTGTCGTCCGAGTTCTTCTCGATGCCTTTCTAATTCTTCTTGTGGGCCATGTTTGCGTACAATTTCTTACTTTTTAAAAAATCCCGGCATGCAATTTTTAAAATCCTCTATTTACGTGAGTAATACTTGTTAATTTATATTTGCAATAAATGTTTCTGTGGGTTCGTTCGTCCTTTGTAGATATCGTTGAAACTAGAATTTTTAGCTACAGTTGCGTATTTTATTTATTTGTCAAAATTCATATTTAACAATCTGTTGTTTCAGGTATGCTTTCTCGAATCCGTCGTTGCTAATCTGTTGTATCGTCGGGGTGAATGATACACGGACAAGAATCGGTGCTTAATATATTTATTCAACACAGAATCCAGTGCTAAAGAATATATACAAAAAAATACAGAACAATAAGTTACAAAACAAAAACAAGACAAAACTTACGAACATAAAGAAAGAAAGGTCTAAATGATGAATAGCCAACGAAGTAAATCAGTTAGAATATTAAGCTGCTTGTTGCACCTTATTAAAAACGACCTTTTAGATACATACTCATAGACTTTTTTCAGGCTATGAGCCAGTCAATAGGTTAGAGTGCTGAAAGGGAGCTAGCTACTCTACAATAATTATTGTCATTATTATTATTAAGTTTTCTATTATTTGTTGTTGTGTTTTATACTTAGTACAGTCGATTAATTTTACATTATTTGTAAGATTTCGTTATATTGGCTGGTGTTATGCGATTTAATAATATTATTGGATCATTATCAAGTTGATCGACGAGATAGTGAATTGTGTAGCAAATGTCGTTTGAACTTTCCTTGTTATTAGAGATACATTCTCCAAATCGACTTTTCATTCTCCAAACCGAACCTATAATGAATTTTTACTTTATGTTCGTAACTAGCAGTATAGCCCGGCATTGCTCGGTTGTAATGAAAGCTTTAAAACTAATCCATGGTCCTGGAGCTCAGACGCTTTGGACGTTGGCACGAAAGACTAAAAAGCAATAGCTGTTTCCAGTTAAAGAGAAACCGTAGACTGAAAGAAAAATGAATGGATGTAAGTCAAATTTTGATTTCCTGGTATCGATATCAAATAAGTTTTTTACGTCGTAAACTGAATTTTGAAGGCTAAATAAGTCCTCTGAGTAAATGGTATCATGGCTGAGACTAAGAACTACAACTATATCTACTTAGAGCCAAACCCGAAGCAAAAACTAAAATAAAAGGGTTGAAAAAAATAAAGACATACAGGCAAATAAACAGACACACACACAAACATCTTGGCTTATATATATATATATATATTATGTTATTGTGATTATAATCACAGTATTTTGGGGGTCATCTGTAAAATCGCATATAAAAAGCCACTATGCGACAACATTCGAACAGATGATACAGCAAAAACTTCAGGGGGTGTCAAAGGTGAGGCACAGACTGAGCTATGTCAAAAGTTCAATTGAGGATGCGATTTAGATGGCTAGCATGTCCAAGTATCTCATGTGGTACAACCATGTGGTGCGGTACTACCAGGGGTGCCTCGCAGGTGATGATCGCTCAGTTGGTGTCTCAGTATCCCATGATTTGTAAATTTCTCATTGTTTTTATAATGAATTTAGAATTTATTTTTTATTAATTTGACTGAGTGGAAGATTAATTTGAGTGGTCGAAAGATTAATTTGACTGGGTAGAAGATTAATTTTAGTTGTTGGAAGATTAATTTGAGGGGGAAAATGTGTAGACTTGAAAATTGTCGAGATGGAGGAAAACATCCTATTGAGAGTTTGTTCCACAAAATAGTTGTTGTGGAATCTCCCCTTTATATATGATAATGGACTCGACTGAGTATACATATACTTCTGCTATAGAAAGAACAGCAGTTGCTGCCATAGAGTTGAGAGAGAGAGTAATCGTAGAGATCCGTGCGAGTTATTAGAGAGTACCGGAACTGATACGTAAGTTACCGAGAGTTAACGAAGTTACCCACAGACTACCGCATCAGAAGTCAGACTAGCTCTGAGCTCCACTCAGCTAAAATAATATACACGGATATACTATTTCCAATGACTTCACTTCAAAACTTGTATATACTTATTTCTTACTAATAGTATTCCTGGATTTACTAACATGTGTTGAAGTTTGTATATTACGTTCAATATAATTTACTTTTCTATCTCAATATCTGTTTTTGATTGTTCATTATTTTGTGCGGTTCCTCATCCGGAATCCACAACAAATTGGCGACGAATATTCGTACACAAGTCGCCACAACAATAGTAATCTTAGGGAAGAAACTATCCAAGTTTAATTTCTTTCTAACTAATGGAATACGAAATGAATGAGGAAGATTCGGCTCTGCGTAAGTGGCATGGCGTATGTTACCTGCAAACAGGTAAGGTCTGAATTAAGGAATGTATTTCGTCAGAACATTTGTCATGGAAATAGTGATAGAGTTGGTAGAGGCTTGCAACATTTCGTCTATGTGCAAGGTAAAAAATAATCCACAACCCAGAAGGCCACGTTGGCGTTATTGAACTCTATCCAGACAGACAAGTGAAGACTGCGCAGCAATATTCCATTTTAATCTGATCTGGCTTTCATATAGAAGATATATAACGTACATATATTAAAATCATTTAATCTTTCTGTCTATCGCTTTCTCACATTCTCTCTCTAAAACGATTTTCAAAAAAATGTTATCATTTGAGGCGTGAAACTGATGGTCACCATGCAGTATGCCCTCACTGCGTATATGGGTAAGCACTTTATCTTCTCCAATTTTCCTCTTTGTGTACCTTATCCATTCAAGACATAGTCGATTATGGATTTACAATTGCTCTTATCCCTTGTCGCTCTTAATATTTTTCTTCTTGGTATCTCTCCCAAACCCCGATTCGCTATCTACCTGCTGAAGCCCATCAAGTAAGTCACGCACTGCTTTCTCCTCATCGGTTCTGTGAGTATTAGGTTCTCTAAGCCCTTCTTCATCCTTAAGCGTCCCAGAAATGTCAGCTGTCTCTTCCAAATGTCAGGTATAAGTCTTCTTTTCGTTTGCATCCTTTCCAAAACCTCATCATTGTTCACATGTTCGGTCCAGAGTATCCTTAGCATCCTTATGTAGAACCGCATGTCTGTTGCTTTGAGTGGATTCTTTATTTTGAGATCATCCAGCATCGCAAATTTGAAACATAGATAGATAGATAGATAGATAGATAGATAGATAGATAGATAGATAGATAGATAGATAGATAATAATAATAATAGTATTCCTGGATTTACTAACATGTGTTCAAGTTTGTATATCGCGTTCAATATAATTTACTTTTCTATCTCAATATCTGTTTTTGATTGTTCATTATTTTGTAATGACTTAAGATAGATAGATAGATAGATAGATAGATAGATAGATAGATAGATAGATAGATAGATAGATAGAACAGACTGAGATAGATAGATAGATAGATAGATAGATATGATAGATAGATAGACAGACTGAGATAGATAGATAGATAGATAGATAGATAGATAGATATGAACAGACTGAGATAGATAGATAGATAGATAGATAGATAGATAGATAGATAGATAGATAGATAGATAGATTATTATTAGGGCTTTAGGTTTATGGTGTTTTAGCTTGTATTTATATTTCGATTATTATATATTGATGTCAACCTGTTTGCCTTCAAATATACGTGTTTATGTTTGTTCCTATGTAGAAGATGCACGTAAGCGTGTATATGTCTGCCTCATTCTCTTTGTGTGTATAATGAATATATAATAATATAATAATATATAAAGAATATATATAATATATATGTGAGTGAAAGATTTTTATTGTTTGTTTTTTTACAACTTATTAAGTTTTTACAGGTTATTTAAAGCCAGAAAATATTTTTAGATTGTCAGATTTTTTGAAGATGGTCATGATTTTGTGATACATATCGTACTAATTAACCCTTAGCTGGTGGAGAGGAGGTGGATTGCTACTTGTCAGAAGCCTATTTGAGCGTCAGTGAATATAACCAGTCCAACGGGAAGTAGAATTCGGCTCACCGGAGAATAATTCCGAGCCTATATTCATTACCTTAACACGCACATCCTAACTTACAACACCTGGTATTCTCAAGCGGTCATTCGTCTTGGAACAAACCAAGCTTGACAGTGTTTCAATGTGATATGGCCATAAGCTCTTGATAAAATATGTATCACGCTGTCTCACTCCCACTCTGTGTGTATATATATATATATATATGTGTGTGTGTGTGTGTGTGTGTGTGTGTGTGTGTGTGTGTGTGTGTGTGTGTGTGTGTGTGTGTGCGCGCGTACGTGTGTGTGTGTGTGTGTGTGTGTGTGTGTGTGTGTGTGTGTGTGTGTATGTGTGTGCGTGTATTTGTGCGCGCTATGAGTATACGTTCGGTTTCGTTCGCTTGTTAATTTTTTCTATGTGTGCAATATTACGCGTGAATAAATGCGTGTATGTGTGCGCTAGCAAAATACCACTTGCATGTTATATGTGTGTGATCTGGTTTCTCGGTGTGTGTGTGTGTGTGTGTGTGTGTGTGTGTGTGTGTGTATTGATTTTTCCCCCCAGTGAATATTTTCTTAGGTGCCATATTTTTTTTAAATGTTTCTTTTTTCCCGCTTTTTTCTTTTATTCGCTTTATTTATTGTTTTTTATTTTTTTATTTTTTATTTTTGTCTTTTTTCTTTTAGTTCTGTCTTGTTAATTCATCCATTTATTTACTTATTTCATTATCAAGATTTTTTTTTTCATTTCGTTGAAATCCAAGCACGATTTTGTTTGTTTACTCTTTTTTCTCATCTTGCTTTCTCTCTCTTAATTTTTGTTGACTATGCTTTTTGTTTTTGTTTTTCATTATGTTTTACTTTTTCACTAAATATTAGCGAACTCAGAAGTTTTAACATGAGTTAACCTACAACGAGGCCAATAAATCTGATACGCTGAAGGAAGCCAGAAAATTATGAAACTAATATTATTACTTTTTTTTAATTAATTCTCATTCAAAACTATCTGGCGACACTTGCTAGGGTTAAGTGACAGTAAGTATCCGAAAGGATTTTTAAACTTTTGTTTCTGTTCTTCCAAGAATACCAAAATTTCCTTTTCTTTTCTTTTTTCAGTGTCTTCCAAACAGTTCCAGTTCTCAGCAGAGTTATGGTTACAAAGCGTTTAGGAGAGACCTTTACACTTACACCCAAATCTACTCGGCTATAAAAGTTCTTGTAGATAACACAGACATATTCTGGTGTAAATAAATAAACCTTTAAAAATATTAAAAGTATTCCTAAATAAAAAATACCAGACCCACCTTGCACAGCACAATTTTTGAGGTAACCAGGGTGCCATATCTGTGTTATAAAATTGAATATTCACTGGGAATGAAATGACCACTACTGTCACACAACAGAGTATAAAAAACCCCTGCGCAATAGTGGAAGTGGAATGTCTTGCTTAGGATGAAATGATTAAAAAAAAATACGTCCTTAAATCGAAGAATATACCTATGTAACAATTTTTTTTTTTTACACTTGTCTCTTTGTGGAGTAGGATGTTGAAAATATCATCGACTGAATATGTGAGCAATGATGAAGATTTAGAGAAAATGAGAGCAAAAACTGTGATTACGTTGCAGACGCCTACTCAGGCAGAGATCTGACATATAGACTGAAGTGACCTTAGTTTCAGTTAATGGAAGAATGCGTATAATCTACAGCACGCTTAAATCCTCTGTTCATAAAGAGTTCAACTCCCTGAAAAATTGACCCTGGTGAGATTCGAATTCTGATTTCATGGTCGGAAATGTTACCGATCTAACCACTCAGTCACGCAAGCTAAATATTTTGTGAATAATTCTGATTTTTTTTAAAATTTCGTCACAGGCAAGGCAATAATGCCACTAAGGCGCCAGGAGACTACGGTGAGTGAAAGACAATGAAAAGATTTTAAAAGGAACCGGAACCCCGATCCTAAACAGGGAAAAAAATATATTTATCTATTCCTGTTCAAAAGACCAGCGAGGTTTGTGAACAAGAGAATAGGTAAAACTTTCAAGCTCTACTGAAGAACAACTAATAAGTAAATAAAATGTAAGAATTCAGAGGGAGACGTTAGAAATATAGAGTTAAAGTAAACTTTAGAAGGAACAGAAAAAACAATCCGAATCAACAAAAAAACGAAAAAACCGCTACTCCCTTTCAAAAGAGCGAGGAGGTGTGTAAAACGGACGATAGACAAATTTGTCAGATTTGAAAAAGTGAGTCGAGTCGGTAACTTTTCAGTGCAACCCTCAGCACTCTGGCTATTGGGCGTGTATAATGATAATAAACACGCTTAAAGTCTGCCTTCCTCTACCGAGCTCCCATAGCCTAGAGGTAGAATCGCCGACTGACGCCAATTCGGTCAGGTTTCAATCCTGAGTTAAAAGCAATTGGAGTCTAACTGTACTGATGAGCTGTGATACAGCGAAATAGATCTGTCTGGAGATGACTATTTACGCTCTCATTCCCTGATTGAGCACTCTAGAAGAATGGTAGACTTTGAAAAACAGTAGCTACTCTGGCATATACGCATCGCTCATTCAGTAATGAATTAGAGCACTCTGGCTACTGGGCGTGTATAATAATAATATACACGCTAAAAAGTCTGCCTTCTTCTACTGAGTAAGTGAAACTCACCATTGTTAGTACGTCATCACTTGTTACTACCTCATCACTGCCTGATAAGGTACTAAGTACCGAAGGACGACAGCTCTTCTGTTGCCGAAAAATATGTTTTTATTATAAACACTTATAATAAAATATTACTATATATATTTATTCAGAAATTATAACATGAATATGTTATAATATTACTACAAAAGTAGCTATTTTGTTTCGACAATTCTTGTGTCTTGTCAAGTGATGAGGTTTATTTCAAGTTGTTGTACGTACAATGTGGACTAATCAAAATAAAGCATCTTCTAATTTGGAGAATATGTATGCAGACTTTAAAATAATTTTTGGGTCATTAGTATTAATATTTGATTAAATTGAGATCAGCTTTATTAATTGACTATTAGATCTACTTTATTATTATTTCGAAATTTAATTTTTTTTTCTATGTTTAACAATTTATTAGATTTAGAAAGTTATTCATATATTAAACGAAGAAGAGAAAGAACGCACATATTTATATATATATCAATTTACTAAGCATAGGTTGGATGTTGCACATGCTCGCAAATATAGAGTACCCAGTGCGGGTCAAACTCAGTAATATATATATGGAGAGCACCTACATATAAATATATAAGTGATCCCAATATATAGCATTTCGGCATAGTGTGATGGTGTACGGATATGTCTCAACTGTGTAATTGATTTAACGGGACATGTCTGTTAACCATTAATGAGCTTGATTCACACTGGTTGCTCCCTACTTGCAACCTTGTGGTGCATCTAACCTATGCTTAGTAAATCACTACGTGTGTGTGTGTGTGTGTGTGTGTGTGTGTGTGTGTGTGTGTGTGTGTGTGTGTGTGTGTGTGTGTGTTATTATTTTCACATCGGAATGACTTATGATTCATATTACTGTTATTGGTTTGAGAGTGTGTGCGCATGTGCGTGTATATAGGTGTATGACGTCAAAAAAAGTATAACTGCGCATGCTCGCACATTTTTTCTCCCCGAACGTAAATTTGTTTCTTATTTCTCGCCATAACTAAATAATAATTTGTATCACCTCCATTTTTTTTTTTCATTTTTGTTTTATTATTTTTATTACATTTATTCCTTTATTTCTTCTTTTCGGTTTTCTTCTCCATTTCTACTTATTTAATTATTTATCACTTTCTCGTTTATTTGTTTTTGTCTTTCTTTCTTCACATGTTGGCTCATCAATAATTTCACAGATCGATCCTGACTATCGATTTCCACTTCGGTGATTGCTTTCAGCGCTAATATAGGAAGGTGACAGATTGCGTATCGAACTGTTGAGTTATGTCTCAATATTTTTTCGCTTCTATGTTTTTATTTATTTATTTATTTATTTTGTTTGGGTTGCAAACTATGGCCGTGGGGTCTTTCTGCCATCATTTGAGGTTAAACATTATGATTACGTCTGGGACATATAGGCTAATTACACCACGGATTACACCGTAATTAATAAGCTAATGTTCATTTATGAACTCGTGGAGTCTTTTGCCAGTATAAATATATGAATAGTGGTCAGTACAGGTTGTTGACGTTGACTGACAGTTAATTTTGGGTTCAGTAACAAATACCCTCCAAATGAAAAGAAATTGCACTCAACAATTATGGAAGCCCATCGCCGACAAAAGGATGACTAATTTGGAAACAATATGAATCGCAACATCTTTAAATCGACCCCGATTCATAAAAGTAAATGTCATTAGTCCGAAAACCTCTTAGATGAAATCGTGAAATCAAATCTTCACCAAAAGCAAGGCGATAATGTCACTAAGAGGCAAGGTTAAAACTGAATGAGAAGAACTTAGAGAAGAAAAATGTTATTAAAAGAAAAGGTTTCATGAAGATGAAATAACGATATGCGTTCCATGTACATTTTTGAAAGCTATAGGTGACATGGTAGCAAGAAACCGGGAGGTATTTCTACCAGTGATAAGTGCGAGAAAAGAAACTGATAGAAGAGAACTTACCGTTACCTTCTGATTGTTCAAGAGTAAAACCATGAGACTGAGTTGCCAATCTAGTCAGTCAGTCAGTTAAGTGCTATACGTGATACACGCTTGGGCGATCATGTCTCAAAAGAGACATCACTAACTGGTCAGAAGATTATCCCGCAGTAGATTGTCATTACTTCTTGTGGTAGACTAGTTGCCAGTCAAGGCTATAGAACTCAATCTGTAATTTTTTTTACTAAAAAAATTAAGAACGTGAATGAAGACTTCAGTGATGTAGTTATAACGGAAAGTATTCGTTATTATAAATAAGAATTTACTCGAGCAACCAGACTGGCAACAAGGTCCCACACTTTTACAGTTAATTCAACCAAATGCAGCCGCCACTTCTACTCCATCAGCTTCTTTTCTCGCACTATTCGCCTGTGGAATTCCCTTCCGTATACTTGCTTCCTTGACGACTAGTCTCCAAGAATTTAAATGTAACGTCAATTCCCAACTCCTGTCCACTTGACTCCAGTCCTACTTTCGTCCTTTCCACATCATCTCGTGTATCTTGTTCTTTTCCTTTCTCACTCTATCCCCGCAACTGTCTTCACACTGGTATTCTCATCGTCCTTTTGCCTTTTGTCCGACACCCCCTGTAACTAGTTTGTCTTTCTCTTCGCTCTCCTTCTGTTTAAACTATCACTCTTCTCTTATGTAGCCCCCTGCGCACCAGTGGCGGTATCGCTTTACTTGGGGGTGAAACGATTAAAAAGAAAAGTCATATTTCGTTTTTATTTACATCTTCTCTAAAACTTCCTTGTTGCTCACATGTTCGGTCCATTGTATTCTCAGCATCTTTCTGTAGAACCACATTTCTATTGCTTCAAATTCGTCTTCATTTTTAAATAGATTGTCCAGTATTCACTGCCATATAGAAGGACTGATATTACGTAACAGCGCAGCACTTTTTTCTGCGTTTCTAGCGAATATTTTTTCTGTTTTTTAATATTCTGCTTAGCTTTTGGAAGTCATCTTTCACTGTTCTAATGCACCTTCGGACTTCAGTGCCACACTTTCCGTCCTCCCGTAAAACATTTATTAAATATTTAATTTTTTTTTTTTTTTTTGTATTTCTTCGATTTTGGTATCTCCAATTTGTAATGTACATGTTGGACACATCCTTTTGTTACCATATACATTTTGTCAGTCAGTTAGTTAAGTGCCATACGTGATACACGCTTTGGCGATCATGTATCTTTTGAGACATGACTGACTGGGCAGAAGATTATCCCGCAGTAGGTTGCCATTACTTTCTGTGGTAAACTGGTTGCCATCCAAGGCTATAGAACCCAATCTGTTCTGTTATTTAATCAATAACGTGAGGGAAGAGAAGGATTTATACCTTTCTCAGAGGTATTTGCGCGTAAGTGAATGCAATGAATTCAACTGAAATTCGAACTCGGCTCATCGATTTCTCGTTCCGAACCGATATCCACTGTACCACATGGCATATAGTTGTTGTTTAATCAATACTTTTCATTTTTTTTTTCGCAACATTCTGTTGAAGTTCTTGTGGTATATTTTGCGTTACTGTTATCGACAGTGTCAACTGCATCTCATATGTTGTTAAGATTGTTGATACCAATAATGCAATCTGGTAGGATTTCTAATTCTCTCAGGATCACCTCACAGTATAGTTTGAATAAGTCCGGTGAGAAGACACATCTCTTTCTATATTTGCATATACCCATCAGTTATTTAAGTAACATACTTTATACATGCTTGAGCGAGCATGTTTCTCGAGAGAGACATGGATGACTTGGCCGCAGATTTTAGTTACCATTTCTTTCTGCGGTAGACTGGTTGCCAGCCAAGGCTAATACCCCAATCTATCCTGCTGGGACATTTTGAGGGCCGTGAAAACAATTAGGGTATTTAGATCCAGAAAAAGACAAAGTTCTATGACAAATAAGGAGGAAAGAGAACTTGGAGAATTTGACACTCACAAGTCCTGTTAAATGTAATAAGGCCAGATGAAAACAGCTTCTTAATTTGTATTAATGGCTGACAAAATAGCGAGTGGGATGTATAGCAAAAGACAAATGTTGCCATGATGTATGAATGATTGAAAATTGTGGAGACTTATGGTTGTGTACACCCTGGCGCACATAAATGAGCAAACATCGTCGTACTTTTAACAGAAATAATAAAATTAAAAACTAACAGGATACTTAAACACATTTCGAACTCAGTAACACTTCCTCCCAATTTTCAAGTATCAATATCTCCGACAGCTGGACTCTCTTTTGCAAGTATCTTCTAAACTGACACCCTCTTGAACAAAGTTTGCCGTAAATCACGAGCGGTAATAATAAAAATTTCTTAGGAGCCCGCTCATAAGGGCGCCAAATGCGTCTGTGTAAACAGAACGCTGTTTCGACACCATCTTAAATAATTTGTTCTCGGCCGCATCCACTGTTTTTTTTTTTTTGTTGTTTTTTTTTCTTTCTTCTTTTCGTTCGTTTCTCTAAATCAATCGCCCGTATTTGGCAAACGCGAAACACGGTGAAAAGCAAACAGAACATCGTTTGAAACATGTTCCTTTTAATTTCGCATGCACGTTTTCCAGCGTCAATCCCGACATGCAATGCTTGTCCAAGCGAACAAAACATCGTAGCCACCACTGTTGACCCCGGCCGAAACATTGGCTTGATTGTAAATGTCGTCATTTTCATTTGTTTTGTTATTCATAGTTTACCGTAGGGTTGTCCAAGATTAGTAGTAGCAATTATATTAGAGAAATGAAAATGATGATCGAAATGATACAGGTCATAATAAAGTTTGCAATTATGAGATTGTATAAAGTAGTATTGTCAATTTTAGCAATACAGCTAATACTACCACCGATTATTACTACCAATAAAACTAGTAATAATAATAACCAGGAGCATCCGAAAATATTTTACGGTTTTCCTGAGTGAATTTTCTGATGAATCTTAACTGTAAAGGTAATTTGTCTATATTTCTGAAATGAGGTAGTATTTACAGTATTTACATTATGCGGACTATTGTCCTCGTCTTTGTTGCCATTTGTACGACGTTTTGGAAACCTGAAGAAGGCCGGAGCGCACAACGGCCGAAACGTCGTACAAACGGAAACAAAGATGAGGACAATAATACGAATAATACATACTGTTAAGGTAATGATTGAATAAAAGCCTAGCGAGTTTCTAGACCATAAAATACCGATGAAAATTACCCTATTGCATCATTAAATATTCAAGTTTAAAAACTTTAACAAAATATTGCAATGACAATCATAAATATGAATGCAGGCACCTAAAGTAGTAAGAGAATACAAATAAGATTTTTTTTAATTTCACTTAAGCAGACATAAAACATATGAGAGCATTATCATCTTCTTTATCTTTTTTTTTTCTGTATGCTTTCTTTTTTACTAAAACAAAACAGTATCGATTATTATTTTTGTAAAATACTTTTGCTGACTAACAAAAGAACAAACAGAATCGTTATAATAATAAGGAAAGGGGGGAAGAATAGAATACAGTAAAGCCTTTGGTAGTGTACCACACCCATCGACCATTAAGGCTTTAAAAATGTACAAATGCTCCTTGGCGATAATATACTTCAAATATAGCATAGAACTGTAGAAAACTACATAAAACCTAAACCACAGCAAAGTTACTGTCGTTTCCACTTGTTTGAATATCCAACAAGGAATCTTTCAAAAAGACTCCTTGTTTCCCCTTCTTTTTTGTCTGTCAACCCCACTTTCGCATGAATTAAACATTCAGTCAGTCAGTTAAATTCCATACGTGATACACGCTTTGGCGATCATGTCTCTTTCGAGACATGACTGACTGGGTAGAAGATTATCCCGCAGTAGGTTGCCATTACTTTCTGCGGTAGAGTGGTTGCCAGACAAGGCTATAGAACCCAATCTGTCCTGTTATTTAACCCATAAGCGCAGGAAAGAGACGGATTAATACCTTTCCTAAGGGTATTTGTGCGTAAGTGAATGCAATGAATTCAACTGGAATTCGAACTCGGCTCCCTGATTTCTCGTCCCGAGTCGATATCCACTGCACCACAACGCACATTCTAAACATAAATGGCTATGACTACAAAACAAAATGAAAGTTTTTTATTTACTTATTTTGCATAGAAGATATCATACTCTTTGCCAGAGATGGCAATGAGCTGAAGGCTATTCTCAATAATGTAAAATTGTAGAAAAATAACATTAAAAAAAGGAATAATTACAGAAACATACTCAATAGGTTTAGATTTTGTCAAAATATTAAGGAATATGAGTATTCCTATAAATACAAAGGAGATGGAATACAGCACACCCAAATGATGAAGAAGTTGAGAAAAGACAACTACATGCGTGTGCGTCTGGTCTTGATAACCGAGTTGAGTTTACGAAACTGATTAGTAGCCATAAACTCTTTGACTTTCTATATGATGCGATACAGTTTCAACGACATTAACTGTACCATAGCTGACATCGTCTGTATATGTCCAGATCCGAATGAGGCAGAGGATTAGTTCAACTAGAATTGTCTTACAAAATCACAATAACTAGTTTTCAAAGATAAAAGCAAACTGCATAAAACTGGATGATGATCTTCATTAAAAAACATGAAAGAAATAAGAAAATTTATTTAACGATAAAGAAAGCCAACAAATTCAAAAGGGAATTTTAAATGGATGAAGAAGTATAGATAAATCATAATTCACTTACTTCAGCGACAAAGAACATAAAAAAGCAAAAGAAAATGTAAGAAATGCAGAAACTATGGCAAGACAAGCCTCTTCATGGCCAGTAATCTGACCGTACCAGACTGATATAAACAAAGCACGTATCCATAAGTGATTACGTAGTCCAGGATTAAATGCTGAAACCGAAGACTTAGTTCTTGTTGCATAGAACCACTGCTTAGTAACTAGAAATTATCAAGCACACATACTAAAAAATTGTGCTGACTTCCAAATTCAGGTTCTGTGACACAGAAACACTTACCATTTTGTATCAGGTTGCGCAGTGTTTGTACCCACAGAATATAAAATTCGGCATCATAGCGTGGGCCAATATCTGAACTGGAATATATGCAACTTTTACGGGAAGGAAGATGCAAGAAACGGGTATGGACATCACCCAGACCTGGTTACAGACAAGGGACCTGTATCAATTTTATCGACCTATACAATAAATCAAAACAGGATAATCAAAACTAATCACCCAATCATTGTAATGAAAGACCACAAGAACAGAATGTGCTTTCTTATTTGCATGGCAGTCCATGCAGATTGTAATGTATCTTTCAAGAAAAAAAAAATACAAGAAAGTGAAAATCTAGAAATTGAAGACATCATTAACACCAGTTGTAGTTGGTGCCCTCGGATTGATTGGAAAAGGTTCCGATAAACTCATTCATGGTATTCCTGGTAGCCGAAGTCTTAAATAAATACAACAAAATGTACTCAAAAATACAGCTCACATATTACAAAGAGCTTTATCTATATAAAATGTGTGTGATCTTAAGTTTTGCTTTAATTTTTTTGTTTTTTAAATGATTATTGGAAAATATCATGAAGCCATTACTGATTTTAGGTCTCTGGTTGTTATCCGGAAGGGAATGTGTATGCAGCAGAAATCCAAATAAATAATAATAATAATAATAATAATAATAATAATAATAATAATAATAATTTTTTATTCTTGTTGCAAAAGACCAATGCTCGCTAACTAGAATTTATCAAGCAAGTATGTTGAAAAACTGTTGACCCCAAATGCAGATTCTGTGATGAATATCCAGAAACAATTGAACATCTTGTATCAGGTTGCACAATATTAACATCCACCGAATATAAAACTCTGCATATAACAGGATTGGCCAATAAAATCTACGACTATTACCGGAAGGAAACTGCAAGAAATTAGTATAAATATTAGGTAAACCTGGCTACAGATATAGGACTTTTATAGAATATTCCAATACACACAGACAGAAGAATCAAAGATAATCGCCCATACAAAGCCCACAAAAACAGAATGTGCTTTCTTATCTACGTGGCGTTTCCTGCAGAATTTAATCTATCTTTAAAGATTCTAAAAAAAAACTATCAAAATAAAAGGATCTTGAAGTCGAAATGTAGCATATGAAGACGTCACTTATTCCAGTTGTAACTGAGGACCTGAGTTTAATTGGAAAAGGTTATGATAGACTCATTAAAGGAATCTTTGACAGCCTGTGTCATAAATGGATGCAAAAATGTTTCATGTGTACAGATCGTACCTTACGAAGGGCTTTATCTATGTAAAATGTGTGTTCTCTTAGTATGTTTTTTATATGCTTAGTGAAAAAGATATAGCCATTTCTGACCTTAGGTTTCTGGTTGGACCCGAAAAAAAAGGGTACACCTTAGAAAAGAAAAATTAATTGAACAACTTAAAATTTAATTATCAGTACTCAATGAACTGGCAAGAGGAACAAATATAAGAACTAGAAAATGCAGAAGAGTCAAACGAAGATACAAAATTTGCCATAAAAATGAAGTCATATTAGCTAAAGAAGAATAAACTTATCATAGAAACTGATTGCACATGAAATGAGACAATATAAAAAAAATGACCAAAATTCTACCGACAGAAAATCATCTTTTAAACCGATGGAAGAGATTATACACTTCTGGGAACAAATATGGGCTTGCCCTAAAAAAGGCATAACAAAGAAGCAGATTAGATTATGCAAGAGGTAAAAGGGATGAAAAAAAAAGCAGAACAAACAAGTTCAAGAATCACAGAAGAGGACGTTGAATGTGCACTAGAAAAGCAGACAACTACAAATTTCCAGAAATTTATTATTTTTTTACTCCATTAATACAGCCCACAAAAACACGAGCCAAATAACTTCAATAAATGGTTAATAATCCTGTCATGGCGGCATCACCCACAACGGAATGAACTCTTCCAACCATTACATATACCTCCCCTCACAAGAGGTGAGAGTCAGTAGTCAGTAGCCAGTAGATAGCCTAAGTAGCCTGGGAGTAGCCTGAGAGGAGCGCCCTTAACATAGCCGAGAGTCGTCTACGAACATTGCTACCGTAACGACCATTACGAGTCCCAATTATAGTATTACACATTAACCCGTATTATCGTTCTACTAACAAAGTTCCAAGTGTTGTATTTTGCCATGTTTAATATATATTTAATAATATATATTATTATTTCCTATTTCGGTTGTTCTGTGTTATTTTTGCTGGACCTTTTACCGGGTCCACGACAGATCCTAATAAACTTCCGACATGAGTAACCAATGTAATTAACTTCCTTCTACCCAAAAATGGTAAAACAAATATAAAAAAGAAAACTACAGACCGATTACATGTCTTCTCACTACTTAAAAGCTGTGTCAATAGTTCTGAAAAAACAAACATGTTCGTTCTTAAAGAAAATGACATACTTGAACAAAATGACATCTTGAACAAAAAGGGTTCAAACGTGACTTTTACGGATGTAAAAACCAATTACTTCTTAATAGGATGATTTTGAAAAACTTCTTCAATGCATAGAAAAATATAAGTACTGACTGAATAGAAGGCATTTGATAGTGTACCCCATTCCTGGATCTTTAAATATATACTAGGTATCACCTGTCGTCATCAACTTCATCAAAATATTTCGATATGGAAAACAACACTTCACCCCAATCACATAAATAGAGTCCTATAGGTCTGCTGAAATAAATATTAACAGAAAAAATATTTTTCCCTCTTACTATTTTGTATAGCCCTAATAGCATTAACCAGAGAACTTAACAGGACGTAATATGATTAGAAGCAATCTCAAAAGAAAATAAACCATTTATGGATGACTTAAAGTTGTATACTTGGAATGACATTGAACTGTAAGATCTCCTGAAAACAGTAAAGTGTTTCAGTGACGACAGTGGTATGGAATTCAGCTTGGATAAATGTGCTAAAGACAGATTTTACAAGGATATCTACAACAAACCTCCTCTATTAGCTTAGACCCTAGGGTAACAATAAAAAAAACTAAACTAAGAAGAAGCTTATAAGTATTTCGGTGTAAATGAGGGTGAAGAAATTCACCATAAAAATAAATAAAAGTGTTTGAAAGAGAAGGATGTGAACGATATTAAGAAGTGAACTAAATTCTCAGAAAAAATTATGGTCATTAATAGCCTTGCTATTACAGTAGTTTAATACAGTTTCAACACCTTGAAATTAACTCTAAATGACATCATACTAGTGGATTCTAAGAAAAAAAGGTTTTTTTTTTTATAAGCATAACATGCATCATCCAAATGTAATAATTGTGAGGAATCAGTTTATTGTTGTATAATACCTTGGTCGGTGTGGAATAATGCCGCTTCATGATTGCCAGTGAAAATGATAGATTTTGCGAAAAAGTGTATTTTGCACTAGGTGACACAGGTGTCGGGCAGATTTTGTTTTGATGAGCCAGGGTCATAAAGGTCAGCGCCTGGTCTGCCTTGTATGCATGTGTGCTCCGATCCGACCAAACCACTCACTTCACAATACAACCAAGTCACCGAAGAGAAGAAGAACTGAATAAAGGTATAATGGAGTACTGCTGCCATTTATGGTCAGGTGCCCCTGCCGTTCTCCTCAGTGTTCTTGACAAGCTCCAAAGGAGAGTCTGTAATGCGATAGGTACTGATCTGGCGACTCGACTGCAGCCACTTCCCCATCGTCGAAATGTGGCCTCCCTTTGTCTCTTCTATAAATATTTTCATGGCTTCTGCTCGGACGAGCTTAAGTCACTGATGCCTCCTCAACAGGTGTTTACTCGTGCAACCAGACTGGCAACTGGGCCCCACCCATTCACAGTCAGGTTAGCCAAATTCACACGACAATTCTACACCTGCAGCTTCCTCTCTCGCACTTCCCGCCTGTGGAACTCGCTCCCGTATTCTTGCTTTCCTGACGGCTACAACCTCCAGAAATTTAAATGCAAAGTCAATACTCATCTACTAACTACTGGACTCTAGCTCTCTCCCCACCGCTGTATAACCTTCCCTTTCTCTCCACCTATGTATCTGTCATCGCACCTGCTTTCTCAGCTTTCTATTGTTCCTTTCGAACTAGTTTGTACTCCTCACTCTTTTCTAATTAATCTTTTTACATTTATGTAACCCCCTGCACATCAGTGGCGTTTCAGCCTTGCTCGGGGTGAAATGAAAAAAAAAAATTGAATATTTCAAAATTATGAATGAAATGTTACCGTCCGTCATTTTGATTAACCATGAAGTCTGGTATATTTCGTCATCTATCAGTGGAGAAGACAACATTCGGTTCGAGCAGATTCTCGCCGGATTTTTACGAAAATTATGGATGTAAATTTATGGGAGAAAAACACCAATATTTTGGGTGCAGTCTGTTTTCCATGAAGAAGCGAGTTGTTCCTCCGTTGAAGTGGTTCTAAGCTATCAATTTTTAAAGCGAAATTTTCACTGGAATAAATTTTTCAAGTTTTTTTTCTAAAATTAATAAAATACGAATTTTAAGCAAAAACGGTCTCAATATATGAAAAAAGAAAAAAGAAAATGCTAGTTTAAACTGACTCTAGAAGGATACGTGTTGATAAGCTACGGCAAATTCTGGAAGAATAAAAAACGTTAAAATGAAATACAAAAAAGAGTCCATGGAAAAATGTTTAAACAATTAAAATTTCATATCAAGGCAAGAAGAAAAATACCAGAAGTCAGACAAAAACGAAAAAATCCTAGAAAAACAGGAAATACAACCTTTGGGGAATAATACAAGACTGAAAATACTTGAAAGTAACAATTTGTCTTCACATTATAAAATAAGGGAAAACATGTACGATAGGGTATGAACGGTAATACACTGAGAATTATACAAATTAAATTTGTTTTCCCGATCTCGCATTTATCTCATTCGAGACTTTCAGATATTAGCAATGTGAACAGATCTGGTAGTCACAAAAACAGATAAGATAACCGACCAGATTTTGAGTGTGACTGTCCTACCGGAGCAAAGGGTGATTATTTATTTATTCGGTCGATTTAGCTCAAACATTAATGAGTCTATCACGCCAACCATCATGGTCATGAATCAAGGTCGGAAGGTCATTTTGGAGGCATTCTCTGTTATAAAATAGCTGGTCAACGTAGGTGGTTGAATGAGTGACCAACTCGTCTCGCTCCATGACTAGGTGTCCAGAACAGTAGATCACAGCAGTGATTTGCAAAGTACATTTTGCGTTCGCCTAAGATTGTAAAAATATCAGAGACG
Organism: Ascarosepion bandense; assembly: GCA_037127315.1. Lineage (NCBI taxonomy): Eukaryota > Metazoa > Mollusca > Cephalopoda > Sepiida > Sepiidae > Ascarosepion > Ascarosepion bandense. The sequence goes on along the minus strand of JBBBDQ010000742.1, from coordinate 143,254 downwards.
GGTCCATAGAGATGTGATTTAGTTGTGTGATGTCCCCAGGAGATGTTATGTATAGATCTCAGCATCCGAGTGTAAGTTCCTTCAAGTTTAGACTATAGGGTTTTAGTTAATGTCCAGACAGTGCTACCATATATTAACACCGATTCTACAGTGGCTCAAAAAATCTCCGCTTAAGGTTTTCTGGAAAATCAGATTTCAATATTACTCCGATTTTATTCAAAGCGCTCCGGGCTATACGAATTTTCAGATAAAATGAAACAAATATTAGAAATATATATGATGACGTTGATGAGAACAGAGAAAAAATAAAGGACACGAAAGTTAAGGGTGTGCCAATAACTGTTGAAATGCTTGAACCTTGCGAAAATTCTGCAATCATGACTTTAAGAAAAATTAGATGGGTTGAAACGCTGTATATCATTTCAAAGACTTAATATTTGGAAGAATCGTTTAAAAATTGAAAGGTGGATAGATATAATTTCAACAACACATTTTTAGTTGGCGAGAAGAGTAAACAAAATTATGGTGTGTGTGTGTGTGTGTGTGTGTGTGTGTGTGTGTGTGTGTGTGTGTGTGTGTGTGTGTGTGTGTGTGTGTGAAGGGGGGTGCGAAGGGGGTGTTTTAGTTTTGGGCTTTGATTAAAGACTGAATACAGAAATTTCTTGATCCGACGGTTAATGTTGACAAACTCTAAACGGGAACCAAATCAAAAAATCTGGCTAAATAACCAGCCAAGACCAAGAATATATATATATATATTTTTTTTTTTTTTTTTTTTAATCATATCACCCCAAGCAAGGCGATAACACCACTGATGCGCAGGGGGCTACGTAAGAGTAAAAAGATTGGAAAAGAGAAAGCTGGAAACCACATCCTAACCAGGAAACAAGGGATGAGCCTCTTCACCTGTTCAATAGATGTGGGTGGAGTGTGAACCGGGCAATAGTTTAGTCTATCTACTCCAATTGAAAAAAATACAAAAAGAAAAGAGTGAAAAGATTGGAAAAGAGTAAACTGGAAACCACATCCTAAACAGGAAACAAGGGATGAGCCTCTTCACCTGTTCAATAGATGTGGGTGGAGTGTGAACCGGGCAATAGTTTAGTCTATCTACTCCAATTGAAAAAAAATACAAAAAGAAAAGAGTGAAAAGATTGGAAAAGAGTAAACTGGAAACCACATCCTAAACAGGAAACAAGGGATGAGCCTCTTCACCTGTTCAATAGATGTGGGTGGAGTGTGAACCAGGCGATAGTTTAGTCTATCTACTGCAATTGAAAAAAATACAAAAAGAAAAGAGTGAAAAGATTGGAAAATATATAAGAAAAACTACTAAAAAGTTGTAAGTTTAAAAATGTATTTCTTTTTTGACAGTAGTTATTTATTTCTATTATTATATTCGATATTTCAGACCGTCTTCAGCTTTTCAGCAGAAACAAATGATTTTAAAATTTAAACGAGAAACGTCCGTCGCGAGAGCGTTCGCCGAGAGATTGTTTACATCACGTGACACAGAAATCGACAGATTTTTTAATATTTGTAAACGTAAACCTATCTTTAATAATACTTATAAATGTTGTTTTAAAGAAATTTTTTAAGTGTATCTAAAAAATGTTTAACTATTGAAATATCTATAAAGATTCAAAACACCTAAGTCCCTATTTAACCCTAGCCTGTATGTATTTAATTTTAAAATCCAGTATTTTTCTTTCTTTCTGTGTGAGTATGTAGAACTAAAATCAGAATCTATTAGTAAACATTTGCAGTTTTCTAATATGTGTCCCGGTTGATTGAAGTGTTCTGCTGTGGGTGAATACGGGTTGTTTTGGCGTATGCTTAGTTTATGATTATTGAAACGGAATCTAAAGCTATTTCCAGATTCACCAATATATCCACTATTTGGACATATTGAAAAGAAAAGAAAATATATTATATTTTGGCTGTCACAGGTGAGGCGTGGTGGGTGTAATTTGATGTTGGTGTTGGGTATAGAAAATACTGCATCTTTTACTAAATGTTTGCAAACTAGACAACGAGATTTCTTACATTGAAAATTCCCAGATAGGTTTGTATTTTTTAGATATTTAGGATAAGGATAGGATAGCTGATAGGTTGGGTGTTTGCTTCATTGCATTTATGGGTGGTTTATCGAAAATGTCTTTGATTTTTTTGTTTGATTGGAGGTTCTTGTAATCATTTTTTAAATTTTGAATAAGTGTGTGGGAATATTGATTGTGGTTAAAAACCATGGGAATTCGGTTGTTGTTTTTTTCTTTTCTTGTATGTGAGAAGTGTGTTACGATTTATGTGGATGGTTTTACTTAGTGCTTCTTTTATTATTTTTATTGGGTATTTACATTTTATAAATTGCTTTGTTTGGTTGTTAATGTTGTATAGAAAATCTGGATGGTCTGAGCATATGCGTTTGATTCTTAGAAATGAGCTGTATACGATGGATTTTTTTAATTTAAGGGGATGACAATTGTTAAAGTGTAAGAATTTACGTTGGTTTGTGGGTTTGTTGTATAGACTGGTGGAAAGTGTATGTTTGTTTAATTTTATCATGACGTCTAAGAAAGGGACGGGTGTGTATGAGTACTCCATGGTAAATTTAATTGTATTGTGGAAGTTGTTGCAGAAAGTAAAAAAGTCTTTTAATTTTTCTAATCCATGAGTTCATAATAAGAAAATGTCATCAATGTATCTAAAATAATGTGATGGTTTTTCCTATACATATTAAGATAGTATACGTGGATCATCACTATGTTATATATATATATATATATATATATATATATATATATGTATAGATTTCAAGTCCGTGAACGGCGAGGATAATCCAACACGATCTACTTGATATGAAATATTTAGTGTTAGATCTATATTGAGAGCTCAATGGATGTTATCCAGAGCAACAGGATTTTTCATAAAAGAAAACTTAACACATCATTTACATTGGTTACATATAATTCATTTCTATGAACTAAATTAGCGCATTTCATTAAACCACACTGTATTCGTTCCATTCGGTATAAATATTTTCCCGGAATAAACATTTCTTCAGAATGAAAAAAATACAAATAAAAATAAAAAATAAAATATATACGTATCGAAAGAAACGTGTGTGGCTTAATATTATTAGACATTTTAAAAACAAAGCTAACGGTTTCGCTCTCGCTCTTCAGGCTTAATCGGGAGATTCAAACTTTGAATAAAATAAACCATGAAATGAGTGATGGAAACAAAAAAAACAGAAATGTAAGAAAGAAACTATGAGTAGAAAACAATGTACTAGATACAAATGATAGCGAGTCCCAACAAACATTCACGCTGTTTACAAAGAGGTTTGCGGGACCCGATATAAAGAGCCTGCACCACGTTCAAATGAAATATAATGTGTGGCCGGGACACAACCGTGAACCAGGCAACACTGAAATAAGCAGCACACGTTCTGTTATTTAGCAGGTGTTCAAATTATCGAAACCGCTTGCTTCGTTTTTAGAATGTCTAATAATATTAAGTTACACACTATAAAAATATCATTATATACAGATATCCATAAAGTTCATGTGCACTTTAAAAAATTCATAACTTTATTTGTATTTGCGAAAGAAATAATTTGTAAAAAGGATTACAAAGAATTAAATCTATATTTTTAAGTTTTTATTGAAATGAATGCAACACTTTCATCGCTTATACATGGCCTTCCTGGCCGTGGCTTATCATGGACAGAGCCTGTCTCTCTAAATTTTTTCATCCATTTAGCAATAGTGTTCCTATGAGGTGGTTCTTTATTGTATTCAGTTCTAAACTTTGTACAGTAAACTGTGTCTTTTGGTTGGCTGAACTGAAATATAATCCCTCTTTTATATAAGTTTCATTAAAGAAGGCTGACCGAACATGTGAGATGGAAATGAAAAGGAGAATGATGTTTAACATAAGGAAAAGACAGTTGGGACATGTAAAGAGGAAGAAGGGCTTCGAGAATCTGATGCTCACGGGACAGATGAAGAGAAAGAGAGATAAAAGAAAGCAACACGTGATATATCTAATGGGTGTGTTGGATGGCAGAGCACAGTTTAATAGGGTTAACAAGAGAAAGGATGTTAAGTCCTTCAAGAGATAGGCATATGTGGAGGACTATGATCACCAACATCCTGAAGGGACACAACACATAGAAGAAGAAGAAGAAGAAGAAGAAGAAGAAGAAGAAGAAGAAGAAGAAGAAGACAGGCTATTACGATTTAGCTTTTTATTCAAACTTTTTAGTGTTCATATAAGTGTTTTTTTTTTCTGTATATAAAGTCTGTAAAATCTGTCCAATTATTCTATACAAGGTGCGCTGGGTAAATTGTCGTAGTATATATATATTTCTCGGATTTGCGTTGTTTGCTTTTGATTTTGTTGACTGCACAGTATCGTAGGGTCAGTTGGACACCGTCTGGAAGAAAAAGAGCCGCATGATGCAATTTGCTCCACCAGAAATTTGGAAACGGCATATTGTACTGCTTTTCATTCGCACCGGAAGATCCAATATGAACTTTTCAAAATGTTTGGGTGTCAATCTGAGAACAGTGCATAGAATTCATAAAGATTTGGATGATATACCCAGTCGATATTTTGGTGTTTGGAGTGATCACTAGTGATGGATATGTTATGCCTCCATTCATCTTTCCACAAGGCTTCATACTCAACACGGAGACTTGAGGAGGTAGTGCTGTCATGGGTTTAGATGACCCTATGTCTGGTCACAGGAATATGCACCATGCCACACAAACAGGAGAACCCAGTCATAGCTGTCCCGATTGCAGCCCCCTTGATTATTATGTATGGGCTGCAGTTGAGCGGGAGACCAACAAAACTCCTTGTGACACCAAAGATGAACTGAAGGTAAGTGTTATGGCAGCGTTCACCAACTTGAGCAAAAAGACCGCTCAGAAGAGGTGCAGTAGATTCCGAAATTGCCTGGTGGCCATCATCGAAGCCAGTAGTGACGCTTTTATTGAATAAATTTAGCCTTTAGTATTTCAAAATATTTTGTGTAATTTTGGTAAATATATCTTTTAAATTTGTGTGTAATTTAAACAACAATTCATCCATCGCACCCTGTATATCCAAGCGCTATCGCTTATTATATTAGCCATTATCAATGATGTTTTTTTATTCTTTTTAATTTCTAACTGAATGTGTAGATTTTTATATGTGTATCTAGAGGAATGGGAATGTTTCTGTATTGACCATGTTAGGAAAATAAAACAAATCAGCCTCATCACTATATATATATATATATTTAAGTAAGAAAAAAGGAGATATCCCAAACATGGGCACTGGGATGAGAACAGTCTAGCTTCGTAGATTAAATTAAGGATTCAGTTGAGAATCCACTATAGGTTACACAGATCGATATCCACCTGAGGAAGACCGGAAAACACAACAACCAAAACATTGTGATAACAACAATTATGAGGAAAATAGACCGAATATATATAGCATAAATAAGAATGGTTATATTTATTATAGAAGTATTTTATTATTTTATAAACGCTAACGAAATATATTTGTATTAATATTGCTGATATAAACAAGGAAATTTATTTGTAATAGAAATATCACTGAAACGTTTTTCGATATTGCAAGTAGAGTAGCGGTTATCGCCGCGGAAGGGGGATTCTGCCAAGTTCATTGCATTCACTTTCGCACAAACATCTTGCGAAATATACATATTGTCTTTTCTCCTCACAACTATGGGTTAATTAGCCAGATAGATGAAGCTTTCTAACCTTGATTGGCAACCAGTCTAGAAGAGTGATAAATATGTTTTCAAAACTGGTTGAGCGGGGTCTATTCAACTCTACCAAAAAAAGGTTATTGTTAGAGGAACTACAGCTGCAACTCCTAGTTTAAGGCTGTGTCCCTCAATTCTATAAGAGTGTTTAACCTTTAATACACTTTAATTCCCTACTTTTCTTTCAGCTGCATTGTTTTTCAAGGCTCCTCTATTTAATTTTACTCATAGTCATTTTCTGTTGCCATAGCAGGATATGTCAACACAACTTCAAACACACTATCGTTCATGTGAGTCACTTGTAATGGCAAGATAAAGTATTTGTTTTGCAAACAAAATCACCTCTAGAATGTTAAAGGTTAATGTAAATGAAGAGAAAGGGAAAAGGGGAAGAAGAAAATGGAGGAGATGTATTTATATTTCAATACGAAAACAAAGGTTGTGCATATAATGTACGTACTTAACTGCACATACTTACCCTAAATCTAAGTTGGTATATTCGTTTTGTGTAACTGTATCTGCAAAATAGGTTCTATGCATTTCCTGTGTCTCTTTTTTTTTTTTATAGAAGATCGAATATCCTCCCTTGAAAAGTTGCTTAATACGTGTTTCTTTTATGGTATGATAAAATGTATAAATTTGATTTTTTTTTATTCCCATATATATGAATGGAAAACAGGATCCGTTCCACGAGTTCTTCTTGCTGCTTTCACCTCGTGTTATTCTTACTTGGCTTTCATTTACCATTTCCATTTCCTGTGCTGAATATTTTCATCCAGTTTCTTTCGTCTTACATATTTTTTTGCATTCTCTATTGTTTATCGTGCTTATTATATTCCAAACTTCTTTCAAAAATGTCCTTCAATATTTCCTTTTACTAGACTCTTCCTTTCTTCGTTTCTTAGACAACACAGTTCTCATTTTTTTCTTCTGTATGCCGTGTCCCTTCAGGACGTAGGTAAGCATTGCTATCTTCAATTTCCTCTCCTTTGTAACTCATAGTAAGGTTTGTATTTTTCGTTATCTCTCCTAATCCCTGCTCTGCTAAGAATACAAACTCGTTAAGTAGCATATAGTCCCATTTCTTCTTCTTCTTCTTCTTCTTGCTTCTTCTTCTTCGTGCCCTGTCCCTTCAGAACGTAGGCGATCATAGTTCTCCACGTCTTCCTATCTCTGGCGGCTCTTAATATGTTTTCTTCTGTTACACCTCGCAACCCCCGGTCTGTCATCCACCTGATCAGGCCCTGCAAATATGTTATCCACTGCCTTCCTCTGTCTGTTTTTCCTTCTATCTGGCTTGTCAGTACCAGGTTCTCCAAGCCCTCCTTCCTCATTGCGTGTCTCAGGAACTTCAGTTGTCTCTTCCTGATGCTCACTATTAATTTCCTTTTCGTTGCCATTCTTTCCAACACCTCATCGTTGCTTGCCAGCTCAGTCCACGATATCCGCATCATCCTTCTGTAGAACAACACTTCCGCTGCTTCAAGTTTTGTCCTCGTTTTCGATTATATTGTCCAGCATTCACTGCTGTATTGAAGAATTGACATCACATAGCAATCTAGAACTCTCTTCTTTTTTCTAGTGAAATTTTCCTGTGTGTTAGTACTTTACTCAGCTTCTGGAACGCTTCTTTTGCCAATTCACCTTCGAATCTCTGTGTCGCACTTTCCATCTCCTGTTAGAACACTTCCTAGGTATTTAAATTTTTGTACTTGATTGATTCTGGTATCCCCCACCTGTTTTTGGCATTTTGGGTTGCTCTTTTTTGCTGATGACCATGCATTCAGTTTTCTTAAAGTTTATTTGTAGTCCTTTTTTGTCTCTCTCCACAGCTACCTTCTGTAGGAAGTCTTATAGTTTTCTTTCCGTGTCTGCTATCAGTACTGTATCATCTGCATACCTTATGTTGTTCAAGTTGTGGCCTCCAATAACAAATCCTGGCGTATCATCTAGGGTCCTCAAAATATTCTCGCTGTACAAGTTGAACAGATCCGGTGAAAAGACACATCATTGTCTTACACCTCTTTCTATCTTTGTAAATCTGCTGAAATCGTTACCTGTCCGTATGCAGACTGTTTGCTGCCAGTAGAGAGTTTTGATTACTCTGATGTCTTTCCCAAAAATGTCGAGGCTGCTGAGCATCTCCATCAGTTCCTTCTTGATTTTTATTGCTCTTTCGGAGAGTATCCTAATCGTAAATATGGCGTTCCTTGTTCCAGTGTTCTTGACGAACCCGCACTGTTCCTGTCCAATCTCTGGCCTGATTCTGCTTCTCGCTTTATTCATCAGGATTCTGACAATCAATTTTGTAATGTGACTCATTAAGCTGATAGTTCTGTGTAGTTCGCACTTGTTTGCACCCGTGGTTTCTTCGGCAGTGCTATAAATATCGACTTGCATAGGTCGTCTGGTATTATTCCACTATTCTAAATTTCGTTTATTATGTCGGTAATTTTTTCTATGCTGTATTCTTTCAGGGCTATCAGCAGCTCTATTACGATGCCGTCTGGACCAGCTGCTTTGTTTCTGTTCAGTTTGGCCATTGCAGCTTCCACTTTGGATTTTAATATTTCCGGTCCATCCTCCTCCTTGTGTATTCTCGGTTGTTCTCTCCTGTCACAAAAAGTTCCTTTACATACACTTTCCATCGCTGGAGTACTTCCTCTTTCTCCAATATGATTGTTCCATCCTTGCATTTTATGCATCCTGTTGAGGAGCATGATTTTTGTCCTGTCAGTTCTCTTATCTCTTTATGCATCTCTGCTTTATTGGTCCTGGTCAGTCTCTCTATTTTTGCGCATTTGTTGTTGAGCCATTCCTCTTTGGCTTGTCTGCATTTGTTCCTTATCTCTCTGTGTAGTTTCCTGTATTCCCTTTCATGCCTTGGCGTTATTTTTTGTCTCCTTTGCATCATGTCGAGAATCTCTTCAGTTATCCACTTGTTTTTTCTTCTGCGTCTGATTTCCTTTGGGGCAATGTTGTTCACTGAGGTCACCATCACTTCCTTTAGTGAATCCCATTTTGAGTGTCCTTTTCCAATTTGTTCTGCATATTTCTTTCTCACTCTGTTAGTGTATTCTTTCTGCAGGTTGAGGTCATTCACGAGCGTGTCGTATTGCAGCCTTGGTGATGTGCTGGGCTTCTTCAGTCTCCGGAGTTTTATCCTTAGTTTGCAGATGACTAGGACATGGCAGTCGGCACCTGGATATGTTTTGCATCAAACCACTGCGTTCCTGAATCTCTTGTTTATAATTATATAGTCTATTTGGTTCTTCGTGTCACCTCCTGGGCTTCTCCATGTCCATAGACGTCGTGGGTGTTCTTGAAACCAGGTGTTAGTAATTACCTGGTCATTTGCTGTGCCCCATTGTACTCATTTTCCTCCTCGTTCGTTGCGATCCCCTAGTCCAAAGTTGCCGGCCGTTTCTCCTTTCCTCTCTTTACCTACCTTGGCATTCAAGTCGCCCAATATGATTCTAATTTCTTGGCTTTTGCACTGAGCTTTAGCACTGTCCAGTATGGAATAGAATGATTCTTTTTCTTCCTCAATGCATTGAATTGTCGGCGCATAAACTACAAGATAGCTATGTTGAAGGGCCTTCCCCGCAGTTTAACCAAGAGGATCTCTCTCTCTCTCTCTCTCTCTCTCTCTCTCTCTCTCTCTCTCTCTCTCTCTCTCTCTCTCTCTCTAAAAGCTGTCAGTATCCAAGAATGCATTTCTTTACTTCCTTGTCTAGCCGACCCCTTTTTCGTTGTTTTTGCCTCCTGCATAAATTATCCTGTGGGCATTACTACTGAGGTCTCCATTGTTAGGCCATCTGGTTTCGCATATGCCTAGGATATTGATCTTCAGTCTGTACTTCTCCTGCTTGACATTCTCTAGTTGTCCACAATTAAGTGTCCTGACATTCCATGTACCAAAAGTAATTCTTTCTTTGTTGCGCACAGTCGCAGGGTAACAGTCCAGAGACACCTGTTGCTCATGTCGTTCTTTCCCGGGCGAAGGACAAGTTTTGGAGTAAAATGTCCCCTTTACGCCGTTGGTGCTAACATTTAGTCCCATTTACTTTTTTTAAATACTTCTTTCTGCCTGAATTATACAATATTTTTCTATACTCCATTATTTTGTTATTGCTTTCTTTCCTTCGTTACCGTCTTCTTCATCCTCTGTTTCTTCCTCTTCTTCTTCTTCGTCTTTATCTTTTCCTTCTTCTTCTTCTTCTTCTTCTTCTTCATCTGTTCCTTCATCTTCTTCTTCTTTACTTAATTCCTTCTTATTCTTATTCTTTTTCCGTTCCTTCTTCTTATTGTTCTTCTTATTTTACATTCTTCTTCGTCTTCATCAGTTCGTTCCCTCTCTTCTTTTTCTTTCTTCTTCTTCATCTGTTCCTTCACCTTCTTCTTTTTCTATATCTTGTTCCTTTTTTCTTTTTCTTCTTCTTGTTCTTTTTCTTCTTCTTCTTCATCTTTTTCTTCTTCTTTTTCTTCTTCTTCATCTTTTTCTTCTTCTTCTTTTCTTCTTGTTCTTCTTCTTCTTCATTTGTCCTTTCCCTCTCTTCTTTTTCCTCTCTTCCTTCTTTTTCTTTCTTCTTCGTCTATTCTTATTTCTTCTTCTTCTGTTCTTTCTTCTTCTTCTTCTTCTTCTTCTTCACGGCAACAATAACAAAGATTTTTTTTTCAAAATGAATTACGAAGATATGATTTTGCTTTATACTACAAGCCATTATTTTTCATTCTGTATCGACCATTTTTGTTTCTTATCGCAATATAAATACAACTCTTTCATCGTTTTCTCTTTCGCCATCTCTTCAAAACACCTTTTACACTAGTTGTTGTAGCTATGGGTCTTGTAACGAATAGGTCTTTACAAAATGAACTTGAAAGACCCACACACAAACAATTTTGAACCACAGCTCTGAGGAAAAAAGTCAAATTCGTACATTTTGCAAAATGTTTGTGTGAAGATGAATGGAATACAATCGGCAGGAATTTGAACTCAGTACGTATGTTAAACTTTCCGTGCCGATAACCTCTACCCTACGCACACGTCACAATTAAAAACTGATTTTACAGAAGACATTAATAAATTAAATGTCTATAATATTATTTCTACTGCCATATTAAGCTATAACTCATTTAGATAATTCTTTTTGATATGACACATCTTCAAATAGGCAAATTATCGTTTAACACAACAATAACTGTTAATATTTATTTATGACAGAAATTGATCGGCCTTACATTTCATCTTTACACAAAAAAGTACAGTGGCCCCGTAGATTAAAGCGTTGGATTGGGAATTTGATGATATAGTAATTGTGAGTTCAATACCTAGGTCGGTCAGTTATACTTGCACCCAGTGTAAACGGATGAGTAATTATTTAATAATGCTAAATAAAAAGTAAGTTCAAAACGATATCCCTAGACATGAACAGTGGAATGTGAACACTCTATCCACGTAGATTGAATAAAGGTTTCAGTTCAGAATTCTTTGCAGCTTACCCAAATGGACAACTGAACAACAGCCGAAACGTAGTGATAACAATAACAAAGATGAAGAAAACAGTCCAAATATAAGTACAAAATAAGAAATAAACGATATTCCAAGACATGAGAAGTATAACAAGAACGCTTTATCCCATAGACTGCCATATTGAAGGATAGATATCGCATATCCAGTATTCTTTTCTTGGTTTCTTATATAAATACTGCATGACGTGTAATTTATATTTTCTGTGGATGTGTGTGTGTGTGTGTGGCATTTCTGGTTTTTGTAGTTTACCCTACTTAGATGCGATCACATTCATAGGACGTTCTATGATAACATTCTCAGGGAAATTAACTGAAGACCGTTACAAACGCCCCTCTTAAATTCTTCATGCTCAACACGATTCCGTTCAAAGTCTTTCTTGTCATTCTCTAGGGTAAACAATCTAGAACTAGATTTTCACAGTCGTTTAATTTAGTTTTTTTATAATCAATTCAACCCAAGCAAGGCAGTACTGCCACTGATGCTCAGAGTTTTACATGAGAAGAGAGAGAAAAAAAAGAAAGAAGATACGGGGGTGTTTTGAGAAAGGACAAGAGAATGCTGGGAATACCGGTGTGCATAGACTTACGTGAGAGTAGAGCGAGGAGAATGAAGAACAACGTACAGATTGCGGTGGGTAAAGGATAAGAGAAAGATTGGAATCAAAAACATAAAAGATGGCGATTGACGTTGCCCTTAAACTATTGGAGATTGTAGCTATCAGGGAAGCAAGTAAACTGAAGGGAGATACACAGATGAGAAAAAAATTACTTGAGTAGAAGTGGCGGTTGCATTTGACTGTTTTGACTGTAAAAGTGTGGGACCTAGATGTAAATTCATGTAGAGGGAGCACCAGGGATATAAGCTCATCATAGCAGGAGCCGTGAAGATATTTATAGAAAAGACAGAGGGAAGCCATTTTCCATCTGTGAGAAAGTGTCTGAAGTCGAGTTGCTAAATCAGGATCGATTACACTGTAGATGTTCCTTTGCATTTTGTAGAGAACCCCGAAATGAATAGCAGAAGCACCAGATATGGCAACAGTATCCAATGCACGGACGAATGGTAGATTTGTATACGTGCAAGATGGATTCTGACGAGAAGAACTTCCTGAACCGACACAGTGACCAGATCTCCCTAACAGTAGCTGTAGCTATTGATTCGGTTATGGGTTAAGTAACAGGATGGGGCCTGGAGGCAAACCATCTAGTGTTGGTGTCACAATAAAAAAAACCCTTGGTAGCCCTGGCGAAGCATCAAGTATTCAGCTATTTGACAAGATGGAATTTCGCTATAAACTGCGCCATGGTTCCAAATGCACAGTGAATACTGGAGGGGTTTAGTGAGTTCTATCTTGGCCGAGGCCGCAGGACGACGGTTGATTCGATGTAGTCGTTCCACTTGAGGTCGGCTGTAAGGGTGAGGCCGAGAAGGCGCAATGTATTTATGCTGAACCTTTCCAGTGAGTTCTTAACGTGATATATATACCTCAATTTCTCTTATGGTGCTGGTCTTTTTCCTTCAACCAATTCACCATACATAAACTGTTCAGGGATCTTTTGTCCTTCATTCTAACCACTTCATCACAACAGGACGCTATACCGGTTGACTGGCTGTGTTCGATGATATTACATACATTTGCCACTGGATACCCAATATACAAGTTGGTGAAATCAAGTTGATGAAATCACTCCATGAGCAGGGTTTTCCCGAGATTAATCTCGGCTGCCGAATGCACAGACACATGACCTCACAACTGAACGCTGGTTTGGTAACGATGAGAAATAATCATAACACTCGCTATATAATGAGTTGGCCAGTCTCTCAAACATCGTACAGAATATAAAGTCCTCATTTGCTACCAGGGGTACACCTGTTATAATTAAATCAACACTACGAATTAATTCCACATATTATGACATTTATATTTTATACACATTATTCACTCATCGCATCGTTTTGCTAATATCTCGACCCGTAGATCTCCAACCATCAGTTATATTTACTTCTCTTCCTCCATTAATGAAAGAATATCAGTTTTATTTATTTGTACACACCTGCATTGGCTTTTTCCCATACCATGCATTTAGACATTAGTTTCCAAAATATATACCTTAGCACTTAGGAAAGAATAACGACAATAGCCCCCCTGCAAAAAAAAAAAAAAAGACACAGACTCTTTTCAATACAAGTCATTCAGGCAGCCATAATACTAAAAAGCAGGCAACTATGAAAGTTTTCCCGCGTCGGCATTCATTTCTCCCTAGTCTATAACAGCCCAAGCGCTATTTTCTCGTTCTTTTCCCTTCAACATTGATCAGGAAGAGAAATGGAAACATTATCTTATCAAAAAGGTTATTATAATAAACCCAAAAAAAAAAAATTAAATACAATTTTCTCTCAGAAAAAAAATAAACGATGGAGTTATTGAAACTGTACAAGTGTCGTGACTGATGCGTTGTTCAGCGTCGATTAGCATTAAGGAGTAAAAGGCGCGAAGAATAGGCGGTAAGAGGCGCGAAATGAAAAAAGAAGGAGATGAGTAGAAAACTAGAAGTAAGATGGCATCCGGCGCGGTAAGACTCTTAAGACCTATTCAACTGGCAGTCACTTTATATATATATATATATATATATATATATATATATATATATATATAGGGAAAGAGGAGGAAGGAGACATGAAGACGGGTGTGAGCATGTGTGCTTCGTTTTAGAAACGACCTTGATCGCAACTGTCACACTCTAAAAGCCAAAACGTAACGACACCCGCGTTCACTTTCACTTTTTTCCCGATTTAGGGTAGTTTAAGAATATAAAAGCGGGTATAAGGCTTGCATTATATCGTGGTTTCTTTTGTTTTGTTTTTTTCGTTTGTTTTTTTTTTTTTTTTTTTGTAGGGTAGGATCGGGAGTTACTTATATTTTTTATTTTACTTTTGTTCTTTGTTCTTTTACTTTTGTTTTTTTATTTTTCTGTTATTCTTTACTTATTTATTTACTTATGAAATGAGGTGAAAATAGAAAAGAATGAGACACTGAACTCTAGTGAGCCAATTAAGGAAATGGCGCTACAATGAGGGAATAAAATAAACTTAAATAATACCAGCGACTAAAAGAAAGACAAATAGTAGACGAGAACTCTATGTCGCTGGTGAGATATCGTGTTTTTCAATGGAGGATAATGGTTTCAAATCTATACTTATCTTTCAATAATAAGGGGACATAATATTTTGAGAAAGGAAAGTGACTCGTGACGTGGCGGCAATATGAAAGTTATCATACTTTGAGAAACGATGCTAAAAATGAACTCACTGTGATATGAAAGTTATCATACTTTGAAAAAGGACGGTAACATGAACTGACAGTGATATGAAATTTATCATACTTTGAGAAAGATGATTACATGAACTTATCATATTTTGGGAAAGTATGGTAAAATGATCTGACAGTGATATGAAAGTAATCATACTTTGACAAACGATGGTAACATGAACTGCCAGTGATATGAAAATTATCATACTTTAAAAAAGAATGTTGACATGAACTGACAGTGATATGAAAGTTATCATACTTTAAGAAATGGTAGTAATTTGAAATGACAGTGATATGAAAGTTATCATACTTTGAGAATAGATGGTAACATTGACTGACAGTTATGAGAAATTTATCTTACTTTACTAAAGGATGGTAATATGAACTGACAGTGAAATCAAATTTTCATACTTTACGAAAGGATAGTAACATGAACTGACAATGATATAATATTTATCATACTTTAAGAAAGGATGATAAAAAATGAACTGACAGTGATATGAAAGTTATCATACTTTGAGAATAGATGCTAACATGAACTGACAGTCAGTGAGAAATTTATCATCCTTTGAGAAAGCGTGATAAAATGAAATGACAGTGATATCAAATTTATCATACTTTAAAAGAGGATGGTAACATGAACTGACATTGATATGAAAGTTATCATACTTTAAGAAAGGGTAGTAATTTGAAATGACTATGGTATGAAAGTTATTATACTTTGCGAAAGAATGGTAACAAGAACTGACAGTCATTAAAAATTTATCATATTTTAAGAAAGGATGGTAACATGAACTGACAGTGATATCAAATTTATCATACTTTAAGAGAGGTTGGTAACATGAACTGACAGTAATATAAAGTTCATCATATTTTAAGAAATGTGGTAAAAAATGAATTGACAGTGATATGAATGTAATCATACTTTGAGAAAGGTTGGTAACATGAACTAACATTCATGTGAAAGTTATTATCCTTTGAGAAAAAATGCTAAAATGAAATGACAGTGATATGAATAGTATCATACTTTAGAAAAGAGTGGTAACTTGATTTGACAGTGATATGAATTTTATCATACTTTAAGAAAGGGTTGTAAAAAATGAACTGACAGTGATATGAAAGTTATCATACTTTGAGACGGGATGGTAACATGAAATGACAGTGATATGAGAGTTATCATGCTTCAAGAAAGTATGGTAAAATGAACTGAGAGTGACGTGTAAGTTATCATACTTTGAGAAAGGATGGTAAAAAATGAACTGACAATGTTATGTAAATTATCATACTTTGAGAAAGGATGGTATCAGGAACTGACATTGATATCAAATTTATCATATTTTAGGAACGGATGGTAATATGAACTGACAGTAATATGAAAATGTTTATATTTTGAGAGAGGATGGTTATAAATGAACTTACAGTAATATGAACGTTATCATACTTTGAAAAAGGGTGGTTACATGAACTGACAGTAATAAAAATGTTATCATACTTTGAGAAGGGATGGTAATTTAAAATGACAATGATATGAAAGTTATCATACTTTGAAAATAGATGGTAACATTGACTGAGAGTTATACGAAATTTATCTTACTTTACGAAAGAATGGTAACATGAACTGACAATGTTATAATATGTATCATACTTCAAAAAAGGTTGGTAAAAAATGAACTGACAGTGTTATGAATGTTATCATACTTGAGAAAGGATGGTAACATGAACTGACAGTCAAGTGAAAGTTATCATACTTTGAGAAAGGATTGTAACATGAAATGACAGTGATATGAATGCTATCATACTTGAGAACAGATGCTCACATGAACTGACTGCAATATTAAATTGGTCATATTTTGAGAAAGGATGGTTAAAAATAAACTGACAGGGATATGAAAATTATCATACTTTGAGAGAGGATGGTAACATGAACAGACAGTGTTATGAAACTCTTCATACATTTAGAAAGTGATCATAATATGAATATATTTTTTATTTTACTTTTGTTCTTTGTTCTTTTACTTTTGTAAATAATATTTATCATACTTTAAGAAAGGATGATAAAAAATGAACTATAGTGATATCAAATTTTCCATAATTTAAGGGGGGATGATAAAAATAAACTGACAGTGATATGAAAATTATCATATTTTAAGAAAGGATGGTAAAATGAACTGACAGTCATGTGACAGTTTCTTCCTTTTAGAAAGGATGGTAACATGAACTGACAGCGGTATGAAATCTATCATACTTTGGGAACGGATGTTAATATGAAATGACAGTGATATGTAAGTTGCAATACTATAAAAAAGGATGATAACATGAATTGACAGTTATATCAAATTTTCATACTTTAAGTAAGGATGGTTACATGAACTGACAGTGATATAATATTTATTATACTTTAAGAAAAGATTATAAATAATGAACTGGCAGTGATATCAAAGTTATCATACTTTGAAAATGGATGGTAACATGAAATGACATTGATATGAAATTTATCATAATTTGAGAAAGGATGGTAACTTGAAATGACAGTGATATGAACGTTATCATACTTTAAGAAAGGATTTTAAAAAATGAATTGACAGTGATATGTAAGTTATCATACTTTGAGAAAAGATGGTAACATGAACTGACATTTATATATATGTTATCATACTTTAGGAACTGATGGTAAAATAAACTGACAGTGATATGAAATAGTTCATACTTTGAGAGAGGATGGTTAAAAATGAAGTGACAATGATATGAAAGTTATGATACTTTGAGAAAGGATGGTAACATGAAGTAACAGTGATATAATTGTTATCGTCTTTTGAAAAAGATGATAACGTGAACTGACAGTGATATTAAATTGATCATACTTTGAGAAAGGATGGTAACATGAAGTGACAGTGATATGAATGTTATCATACTTTGAGAAACAATGCTAACGTATATACTTACAGTGGTAAGAAAGTTACCTTACTTTAAGAAAGGGTAGTAACCTATTAACTGACAGTGATATGAATGTTTACTAGAATCTTCCATAAGTATTTGTCTATATTTCTGAGATGAGGTAGCATTTACAGTATTTACATTATTCCTTAAGGACACATGGCCGAGTGAATTTAGGGGTTGGTTAGTTCCTGTGACTTGACCCAAAAGTTGTGAGTTCAATACCAGGCTGCAGCAGTAGCGAACAAATAACTTACAGGGTTAGAGAGAGATAACTCATGACTACCGAACGACGCACTACTACGCAAGGAATGAAGATCATATACTACAGTGATTGTAATAAAGGGTTCGGTTCGAAATTTCTAGCATCTGAAGAAGGCCGGAACGTACAACGGCCGTAATGTCGTACAAATGGCAACAAAGATGAGGACAATAGTCCGAATAATGTAAATACTGTAGAATCTTCCAGAGGATATGTTTGAAGCAATCATAAGTTTATTTTCTCTGTAAGTTTCTAATACTTGAATAAAGTTTTGATGAAAGGAAACTTGTTATTACAAAATTAATACAGTTGTTGATCTCCCAATCCACTGCAGCTCGGTAAAATGGTTTCGTCTATTGCCAGTGTTTTATAAGCTGTGTTGCTGTTGCGTTTAAACTGCTTCTTGACATGTACATATAAAGTCATATAATACAGATATCTAACTGCATGCTTTTCTCTTCAACTAAAATTGTAGTTACTATTGGATGTCATAAATTCTACAAACCAATATCATTATTGAGCGTGCTTCAAGTAATGAATGAGTATGAAAGAAGATATATTCATAATTCTTTTTACATTTGCTTCACGTCAATTTATGACGTATAGAGGAAAAGAAAATTCCGAAGGTCACAGGTCATCGGACCGGTGGCTAATATATAGAAATCTCTCTGGCACGGCAAAGTACAGAAACTTTATTATTGATTGATCGATTTATTTTACGTTTTACCAATCGTTTGGGGGGTTATTTAAAGACGAAACGTATTTTGTATTTGAAGAATGTTTTTTACATTAACAATTTTTGAGAATGGCAATGATTTTTCGAAAAACGTGTCCTGTTATTTAATCCATAGCTTAGGTAAGAAATTGATTCATTGTTTTTCCCAAGGGTATTTGTGCGTAAGTGTTCCGACTAGAATTTGAACTCTGCTCACCGATTTTTCATTCCAGCTATCCATTACACCACCCGCACATCCCGCAGAAATTCGACGTGGCATCGATTCTACAAATGGTCGGAAGACCTCTAAAGATATGGTTTGTCAGTGTTTGGCCAATTTATAGGTGGAGATTTTGCTGCTGAATTACAACCTTTACATTTTCTAAATGTATTTCTGATATCTTTGTTAAACTTTGACCAATAAACATAGTTTCTCACCAGGGATTCCATCCACATTATTTCCGAATTTCCCTCGTGGAATTGTTTCAAAATCGTTTTTTATTGTGATAACGATATTACGACTCTTTCCGCCTATAAAAGTACTCCATCACAAACAAAAATTCCTATATTATCGTTACTAGGTTTAAGTCTAGTTTTACTTCATATTCAAAGCGTCATTCATAGTTCTTTTTTTAGCTTTTTGAATAACCGTGTCATTTTAGAACAAATTTGATATCCTCTATTGTAACCGGCAATTTCTTGTTGCACGCAAGGCTTTTAATTTCGCTTTGGGATTCCAACGAAGCAATTACAGTATCTTCAAAATCTTTTTTATATTTCGATATCAATCTAAACAAGCCAGTTGCATATCCCATTTTTTGTGATAAAAATTCAATCTTGAAATCACTGCTCAATTAAATCGTAGCTCACACTGTAGTCTGTTTGCAATATGCGTAGGAATCAGTTTCTTAGAGCCTAATATAGTTAATAATGGACGAGGTTCAGTTTGCAGAAAGAATTTCTTTCCTAATGTCATTCTGACAAATTTTTTGCAGCAAAAATTATAATAAGCGCTTCCTTTTCAAATTGACTGGAGTATTTTTTAGTATTTTTTTTTATTTTTTAAACTTCTTGAAGTGTAGACGATTTACTTTGTACAGTCTTTTAATTTATGGCCTATTGCCGTTCCTATGCCGTATTCACTCGCGTCTGACGCTACTGTTATCGCTCACAACAGGTCGTAATATGCCAACGATAACTCTGAACTCGACAAGGCCATTTCTTCTCACCCATCTGCCCATATATTTGTGTTTGGCGATTTTAACACTCACCATACGAAGTGGCTTGAAAACTCTGTCACCGACCTTGCTAGGATCCGCACCATGTATTTTTCAATAACCCAAGCTCTAACGCAAGTGGTGGACTTCCCCACGCGTTTCTCTAATAACCCTAACGGAAGGGATTCTTTACTAGACCTCTGCTTCACTTCCATCCCAGATTCTTGCACTACCAGGCAGCTCTGCCCCCTCGGAAACTCTGACCACGCCGTAGTATCCGTCAACATCTCAATCCACTCTTACTCTACCCAAGAAACCTAGACCAGCAGAATATCATACTGTTACCAGAGAGCAGACTGGGATTTGTTCCGAGACTTCCTCTGTGACGTCCCCTGGAACAACGTCTTCGGTCTTCCTGTCGAAGGTCTCCTCTTGGGTTAAGGCTGGCATCGATGCTTTCATCCAGGCCAGGAAATTCCAGCTAAAATCCAATTCGTCCCCCTGGTTCTCGCCCGCTTGCTCGGCCGCCATTGCCCACCGGAACCATTTCTTCCGGCTCTATCGAAGCTACTCGTCGAACCAAAACAGGCACCTCATCTCGTAATAAGTGCAAAAAGTACTGAACGAAGCTAAGAGAGCGTTTGCTGCCAGAATGAAGCAACGCATAGCATCCTCAAAGTTCGGCGCCAAAGATTACTGGCGACTCTGCAAAAGCGTGCTCAACAAGAGCAAGACCTCAATACCCCCACTAATCAATACATTTGAAGTTCTCACCTCCCCAGTGGACAAGGCTGAATGCTTTGCCCGTAGATTCTCCACCAATTTGACACTGGACTCGTCAGGAGTACCTACACCCGACTTCCCACCTAGAACTAAGGCTCAACTAAATAGCGTCCACATTACACCCACGCTGGTCTCTAAGATAATCGCAAAACTTTACCCTCACAAAGCGAGCGGCGGGGACGGAATCCCAACCATAGTCCTGAAGAAATGTGCCCCAGAACTCTCCTCTGTTCTCTCTAAACTTTATAACCTCTGCCTATCTGCTTCCTGTTTTCCTGCCTGTTGGAAGTCCTCCTGTGTAGTTCCTATATTTAAGAATTCTGGCGAACCCTCAGACCCCGCGAATTACCGCCCTATCAGTCTCCTTCCGATCTTCGGCAAAGTTTTCGAAGCCATTATCAACGCCGAGGTGATTCAGCATCTCACGGCCCACAGGCTTCTCTCGGACAAACAGTACGGTTTTCGCTTTACCAGGTCTACTGCTGATATGCTAACGACCATTACCGAGTACATATACCAGGCTCTTGACAAAAATGGCGAAGCCCGAACTGTTGCCTTGGATATCTCCAAAGCGTTCGACAGAGTCTGACACGCTGGCCTTTTATGCAAACTGCGGAGCTACGGTATAACTGGACATTTGTTTGATCTCATCCAGTCATTCCTCTCTAACAGCACATTGAAGGTAGTATTAAATGGGTATGCCTCCCAAAACTACCATACGAACGCGGGCGTCTCTCAAGGTTTTATCCTAGGTCCCACGCTCTTTCTGATGTACATTAATGATCTCCCCGATGCCATTAGATCCCAAGTAGGCATGTACGCCGATGACACCACAATCTACTCTCGCCTCGATCAAAAGCCCGCTGTGGGCGACAAAGCGAACCACGCTGCCGAGCTTGAAAAGGACCTCCAATCCGTAGTGACCTGGAGTAGG
Source organism: Ascarosepion bandense (assembly GCA_037127315.1). Taxonomy (NCBI): domain Eukaryota; kingdom Metazoa; phylum Mollusca; class Cephalopoda; order Sepiida; family Sepiidae; genus Ascarosepion; species Ascarosepion bandense. The sequence continues at coordinate 121,781 of JBBBDQ010000742.1, read as the reverse complement.
AAATGGCTCGTAAATTTCAATGCCTCTAAAACGAAGCTGCTATCAACTAACCACCACAGACAATCGCATCTACCTCCCATTAGCATGGAACAGGCTTGCCTCCCAGAGAGTAAAACACTAAGCCTCCTTGGCCTTACACTCTCGGCAAACCTCAAATGGAATGACTACCTCGAATCCCTTGCCAAATCCGCCGCTATGAAAGTCAGTTCTCTGTGCAGGGCCTTGAAGTTTTTCCCGCCTGAATCTATCCTGCACATATATAAATCTACCATCCGCCCGGGTATTGAGTACTGCTGCCACATCTGGTCGGGTGCCCCAGCTACTCTCCTTGGGCTTCTTGACAAAATACAACGGAGAATCTGTAACGATACTGATTTGGCAGACCGGCTGCAACCACTCTCTCACCGGCGTGATGTGGCTTCCCTGTGCCTCTTCTACAAATACTTTCATGGCTTCTGCTCCGATGAACTTAGATCATTGGTGCCGCCTAGGTATGAATTTACACGAGATACTAGATTTGCAACTAGGTCCCACCCTTTTACAATGAAACAGATAAGATATAACTGTAATTTCTACTCCAACAGTTTCTTTTCTTGCGCTTCCCGCTTGTGGAATTCCCTTCCACGTGTCTGCTTTCCCGACGGCTACAATCTCCAGGAGTTTAAATGTAAGGTCAATAGACACCTCCTATCACACTAACTTGCATCTATTCTCCCATCACTTTCACCTTCTACCAAACCCTCATTCTCGGTATCTTTACCCGTCTATCACCCTCCTTCTGACTAAACCTTCCTTTCTCGCCACTAACCATCATTACTCACCACTCTATGTAACCCCCTGCGCACTAGTGGCAGTGAAATGCCTTGCTCGGGGTGAAACGATTATAAAAAAAAATAGTTGTTTTTTTTTTTTTATTATTCCTGCAAACACTTTCAGACATTCCGCCCACCAATTCCATTTTGTACCATTCTTAAGTAAGTAATTCAGACGTGCTAAAAATTTGTACATATAGGGCACATAAATATTATAATAATTTTGCTCATACAAGAGAATGGGTCACCAAATTTGTCGGAGATGCATTTTTTATCGTTTCACCCCAAGCAAGGCGGTACCGCCACTGATGCGCAGGGGGCTACATAAGAGAGTAAAAATTTAGGCAGGAGGAGAAAAAGTTTACGCAGGAGAAGAGTGAAGAGAAAAACGAACCAGTTACAGGAGGTGTCAGAGAAAGGGCAAGAGAATGAGTGAGAACACAGGTGTGAGGACAGCAGCGAAGGTAAGGAGAAAGGAAAGAACAAGATATACGAGGTGGTGTAGAAAGGATATGAGTCAAGTCGATAAGAGATCTGAAAAGACATTGCATTTAAATTCCTGGAGGTTGTAGCTGTCAGGAAAGCAAGTATACAGAAGGGAGTTCCGCAGGCGGGAAGTGCGAGAAAAGAAGCTGAGGGAGTAGAATTGTCGGCTGCATTTGGTTGATCTAACTGCAAATGGGTTGGACCTTGTTGCCAGTCTGGTTGCACGAGTAAATTCTTGAGGAGCGGACATCAGTGACCTAAGTTTGTCAGAGCAGAAACTATGAAAATATTTATAGAAGATACAGAAGGGAGCCATGCCCAGTTGGTGAGAAAGTGGCTGGAGTCGAGCCAGCCACTTTACCTATCACATGGCAGATTCTTCTTTGAAACTTGTCGAGAACTCTGAGATAATCAACAGGGGCGCCTGATTATATATAACAGCAGTATTCTATGTCTTTAATGCATTGTTCGAGCGGGAGCTGGTCTTCTTTTTTCCGTCGATTATCTGGCCTAAATGTTTAATATTATCCAGAAAGAATTGACATTTCTGTTCATTGAGCTTGAAACCGTAATCATGTAGTCTCTGAAATATTTGCTAATCAGTTTTAGGCGCTGTAATTCCGGAGCGCTTCAAGTATGTCATCAGCTAACATCATATCCATTATTTACTGGTAAATACCTAAGTTTACACCGAAGGGTAATCTTCTAAACTTGTACAGTCCTTTACGTATATTCATAGTCAAATACTTCTCGTATTCCTCATCCACTTCAATTTGAAAATATGATTCAGACAAGCCAATTATCGGTGAAATATATCACCATTAAATTTGACAAACATATCCTCTGAAGTTGGTAGGAGATATATATGTGATAGAAGGCAGTCATTTAATTTAGTCGAATCTTAATATTTTTCTTTTTAATATAAACCATCGGCGTAGCCCATTCTGAATAATCTATTTTTGCGGTTTTCTAACCTATGAAGTTTGATGTTAATAGACTCCATTACATCAAAGGACATCTTTTAGGCTTAAAAACTGGTATCACATTTTTTTTAATTTGTGCATTTTCCCATCTCCTCTGAGAAAATATTCGTGAATTTATTTTTTAGCTTGCTCAATGTTTCTCCAACTGTAATCTGTGTTTATGAAGAACAATTAATCGGCAAATTCCATACTTCAAATAAATAATCGATGCCTAGTAAACTCGAGTTCGAATTTTTTAATACGTAAACATCTGCTATTTTTTTTTTACCCGCAAGAGCGATGTGACACATAATTTTACCAAGAAAAAATTCATTTTTTGCCCGATATTCTTTTTGCAGCATTTTCGGTTTTTGTTTTTGTTTTGTTTTTTTTTCAAGTTTGCTTTTCGATTTGTATTAGCTTTGTTTGTGACCGGTTTTTCCACAATCAAAACATTTTTTTGTCTTTTGATGGACAGTTCTTTCTGAAATATCTGCCACAGCCATAGTATGGGTTGAGCATAACTGTTTTTCTTTTGGCACTACTGTCCTTTTTCGAACTTCTTGAATTTCTGATGTGTCATTTTGTTCTATATCGTACAATTTTTTGGCGCTCTTCCGCAATACTCAGTATCGTTAACTTTGAATAGTGTTCAAGTTTTGTAAGGTTTCGAGAGCGTATTTCCGCATCGTTGTTATATATTAGACCTTTTAACAAAGATTAGGCCTTTAACTAAGATTTGGTCTTTAACAAAGATTAGGCATTCAAATCTGTCTGTGATTAATTTATCGAGTTTAAATTTATCAAATTCGCAACTGATTTTACCGGCATATGTGACAAAATCTTCATTTTCGTTTTTAGTAAGGTTCATGCATTACCAACGTTTATAAAAAAGTGGATTTTTTTCACAAAACATTGTTGATAATATCGACATTGTTTCGTTAAATTAGACTTTTTCTGGAATATTCTGCAAAATGAAATTCAGGGCATAATTTTCATAGAAGACGTACTATCTTTTCATCCAACAATCCCTGACATTATTTTCTTAAAGTACGATAGGAATGTAATGTTTTCTTCTGGAACATAACAAAATTCACTATAATGGCGAAAATGAATTTGAGTCATTGCCTGTTTCTTGCTTTATCGAAATTGCTTTTAACTGTTCTCGATATTACGTCCGCTACCAGTGCAGTTGTTGTAATAATGTATTTTGGAATTCTTTCTGTTACTGAATAATTGTCTTCAATTTGTCCATAATGTATTAGGTTCCTACAAGTATTCATTAACTAGAAATCATTTATTTTAATTTTCGTGTGGCTTCGATCCTTTTCACTACTGTTATGTCTTCATTCGAATGAATGAAGTGAACCCAATCATTTAATTTAATCAACGTAGTCTTACTGAGTTCTTTAATAAGTATATAGGGCTCATTCCCGACTAGTTCTGCTGTCGATTCTCGGCGTCAGTATATATGTTATTTATAGGTGCCCAAGTCATATTCAAGGGGGGTGTTTCATCTCAACAACAAGAACCCATTATCTCCAGCTAATTGCGTGTTAGTGAATGTAACGAACTCGACTTGAATTTGAACGAGTTACAAGGTGCTATAAAGCAACGTAGTCTTACTGAGTTCTGTAGTAAGTATATAAGACTCGCTCGTAGCCAAGTATATATGGCAAAGTGGTTGCAGATCAATAAGGTGTTTAACCTGACCCACACAAGCAACTCATGATACGTGAACACACTCCACGCCATTACGGAACCACTACCACGGACAGCTAAGATTCATGGCCTCATGTGGTCTCCGGAACACCTGAAATCTAGGAACAGCTCGAAACAACTATAACTATCAATCACTGGACCGCGACACACGTTGCCAATTTTTAAGGGTACAATTAGCGATGGAACGAAACCCCGTGTTTAGTGATGCGTACAGTATCTTCAAATTCGAGTTCAAATCCCAGTTGAATCCATTGCATTCGCTTACGCAAAAATACGCTTGAGAAATGTATTAATCCGTCTCTTCCCTCCAGTTATGGGTTAAATAGCAGGACAGATTGGGTTCTATAGCCTTGGCTGGCAACCAATCTACTGCAGAAATCAATGGCAACCTACTGCGGAATAATCATCTGCCCAGTCAGTCATGTCTCGAAAGAGACATGATCGCCCAAGCATGTTTGACGCATGGCACTTAACTGACTGACTAACAGTATCTTCATGTTATCTTTTCATGGTTTTCTTCGTGACGTCCCATTTCTGTTAAATGTTTAAGCTTCCTATTAAAAATCGTTCGTTTTCTTCTTGTGTGAAATCGGTGCTTTGGTACTATGTAGGAAATACCAGTTAAAACAACAATCTTCTTCTTGGATCACGGGAATAGGATGTTTCAGTGTAGTTCAGTCGGTGTAGCTGATTGTGTTGTAAATTATATGAGCTGGTTAATAATTTTCTGAAGAAGTGTATTTGTATGAAACAGAAAAATTTTAAATCTGCTATCAAAAGGAAAATAAGACATTGTTTTGATAGATATTTGATTATTGTCAAAATTAAGAATGCGAGTAAAATTTTCCGTGTCAGGAAAACATTTGATTATTTTGAAAACTGCGTAACCAAGATCAGAAGCGAATATAATTTGTATTAAATTATTTCGGGTTATAAAATAATGAACTATATTTTAGAGCCGACGAGAAATGTGTTTTGCTTGTCGGAAACAATAAGATAAACACGCATTTACGTCGTGTCAAAGTTGGAATAATATAAACAATGTGTCAAGATATGACGTAATCTCTGATTTATCTCAGCGATTAAGTCATAAACTATTAGTAGTAAGCAGTCGGTCGAGAGTTTGAATTCGAACCCCGACCGAGGAATACACAGTGAAAACCACGGACGAGCGGGACCTTTTGGCCCCTCGATGTGTGTGTGCTGTCACTTTTGAACGTATCTTCTACTCTATGACACGTCAACTGATGAGAGAAAAATTAAGTGGATATATCTTTTATACACACGTTGTCTGTCTTTATATTTCAAGCCGTTCATCAACATTGGTTTGCAGGTTATACAGCCTATGTCGCTTTGGTATAACTTGTTTGTATACAGACAGCGCATAGCTAACCGCAAGTGGCTTGTCAAATTCAATGAGTCTAAGACCAAGCTGTTGTCATCACAGGCAATCTCTCCTGCCTCCCATAAGCATGGACCAAGCGAGTCTCTCTAAGAGCAATACACTGCGCCTCTTCGGCCTTGCCCTCTCTTTTGATCTCAAATGGAACCACTACATCGAGTCCATAGCTAAATCCACTGCTAAGAAGGTTGGTTCACTGTGGATGTTTTTTCCCGCCTGAATCCATCCTGCATATATAAAAATCAACCATTCGTCCGTGCATGGAATACTACTGCCATATATGGTCAGGCGCCCCTACCGTTCATCTCAGTGTTCTCGACAGGCTCTAAAGGACAATCAGTAATATGATAGGTACCGACTTGGCGGCTCGACTACAGCCACTTCCCCACCGACGAGATGTAGTAGTAGTAGTAGTAGTATGCAGCATTCACCCTAGTCGGGTTGAGCCGGCTTCCTCCCTGACGGAGCAAGTCTCATTGGGATTTGTTTAAGGGCAGGGTCCCAAGTCCTACCCTGTTATTTAACCCATAACTGGAGGGAAAGGACGGATTAATACCTTTCCCAAGGGTACCAGCGCGCAAGTGACTGCAGGGCATTCAACTGGAATTCGAACTCGGCTCACCGATTTCTCTTTCCGAGCCGATATCCACTGCACCACAACGCACATCCGTCACTTGGCCTCCCTTTGTCTGTTCTATGAATACTTTCATGGCTTCTGCTCCAACGAACTTAAGTCACTGGTGCCTCCTCAACAGGTGTTTACTCGTGCAACCAAATTGGCAACTGGGTCCCACCGATTCACAGTTAGATTAACCAAATGCAGACGACAATTCTACTCCTGCAGCTTCTTCTCTCGCACTTTCCGCCTGTGGAACTTGCTTCCATATTCTTGCTTTCCTGGCGGCTACAACCTCCAGGAATTTAAATGCAATGTCAATACTCATCTATTAACCACTTGACTCTAGTTCTTTCACCACCCCGTATATCATTTCGTTTCTCTCCACCTTTGCAACTGTCATCACACCTGTATTCCCATCCTTCTCTTGCTCCTTTCTAACTGGTTCGTCTTCCTCTTCACTCTCTTCTAATTAATCTTTTTACACTTATGTAGCCCCTTGCACATCAGTGGCATTACCGCCTTGCTCGGGGTGATACGACTAAAAAAAAAAATTTTTTAAAACAATTCGGCGTTCCCAATTCGACATAGACCTTTCGGCTGGATTTTTTTTTTTTTTTTTTGGCGAAGGGACGTTTTAGCGTCGGGTTAGCAACTAAGAAGTCACCTAGTTTGGTTTGTTGTCGTGAACTATCTCTCCTATTCTTAATAATGAAATTTAATGTTCTATTCATAAAAGCTTTAATTGTCAAATATTCTAATTAGCTCAAAGTTAGAAATTTGCATAGAATTTAAAGCTTGGTTAAACTTAATTTTTTTAAGTTTTTTAAACCCCATTATTCGAAGTGGCAGCAAATATTTTATGGAAGAAACAAAGTTACACAAGATGGATACCTTTTTATTTTTGACGCAACAAGTAAAGGGTAATCCTGATTTCAAGTTTTAGAGATGTGAACAGAAAGATCGATGTAAAGTGAGAAGAGAATGTAAAGAGAAGTTATTCGCTACTTTCATAAAAAAAAAACAGCCATGGCGCTCCTGCTGCAAAAATAGAGATTGAAAATTAAAAACAAGTGTTAAAAAAAGAAGTGTTTCAACTCTCAAGCCACCAACCATTCATGTAAATGAATTTTTGGCTGACGCTTGTGACGTCGAAATGTTCTTACGCCGAATTAGCAACGCTGATTTTACGCCAATCCGTCTCTTTCCTTGCTGTATCAAGGCAAATGTAGCAATTTTATTTTAAAACTCTTTTATTTTAAAATAAATCAGAAGCTGTCATTATAAAAACTGGACTACTAAAAGGATATCACCTCATTCATCCAGAAGCACCGGTTACAAGAACAGTTTAAAAGAGAACCCTCAAACACTAATCTGGGCATTTTTTTTTTTTTTTTTTTTGAGTTTCGTTTTTTATGTGGTTTGATATTTTCAGACCGAAGTTCCGGGAAGTACGTTTGCAACTGAATCGTTTGGATTAAACTTATGAAATCTTATTGCAACACAAATACTTATTAAGTTGTTTTTACTCATTTTTCTTTTATTGCTTGTGTTTGAATCAAACATTTGTATTTTTCAACCATTATGATCCAACATAGTGAATACATAATCAAAGACGAGGCCAAACAAATAATTTTGACGAGAATTTCCTAAAATCAACAAAAGTACGAAAGAATACGTCAAGCGGGGAATCGCTCACTTGGTAGAAGTCCCTACTGAAATGGATTATTAATGTCAGAATTTTAAGAAAGAGCCAAAAGTTACGGAGATCTTATAGAAGATGGATCGTTTGAAAAACACTAAGAATTACAGAAGTTCTCAAAGAAAAAATGTCGGTCTTCGTATTGGACAAGCGTACACAGAAAAATGTTACTGCACGAAAAACAGTAATCTGATCACATACGTCCTTGGTGGTCAAACCCCAAAGAGTTATAAAAATTGACGGATTTTTCATGTAGGTCGAATTGCTGCATTTGTTTTTAATCATGTCACCCCGAGCAAAGCGGTAACGCCACTGATGTGCAGGGGCTACGTAAGGGATTGAGAAAGAGAAAACCGGAAACCACATCCTAAACAGGGAACAAGAGAGGAGCCTCTTCACCTGTTCAATAGACGTGGGTGGAGTGTGAACCAGGCGATAGTTTAGTCTATCTACTCCAAATGAAAAAAAAAAAAGAAAAAGGAGTGAAAATATTGGAAAAGAGAAAACCGGAAACCACATCCTAAACAGGGAACAAGAGAGGAGCCTCTTCGCCTATTCAATAGACGTGGGTGAAGTGTGAACCGGGCGTTAGTTTAGTCTATCTACTCCAAATGAAAAAAAATAAGAAAAAGGAGTGAAAAGATTGGAAAAGAGAAAACCGGAAACCACATCCTAAACAGGGAACAAGAGAGGAGCCTCTTCACCTGTTCAATAGACGTGGGTGGAGTGTGAACCGGGCGATAGTTTAGTCTATCTACTCCAATTGGAAAAAAATAAATTAATTAATTAATGAAGATTGTATAAAAGTGGCAAGCTTAGTTGATTACCAAAGGGTCTAATCATAAGAACGGAATATGAGGATCGACACAGGTTGTAGCAGTGTATGAGACCCCTTACGGTGGTAGGAGAGCAGCTAACTACGTATTAAATCAGAATTGATTAAGCGAGCTCAATATTACAAAATAGGAGGATCACTCCATATAGCCTTCGGCGCCCGGGATAAAATGTCTCACTAATGATAAGGCATCAGTCACTAAGCTGGTGATCCAAAGTACCGTTCAGTGGATTTGTAAAAGTCTCTAAACTGCGTTTGTTACAATAAGGCAGTGAATACCATGGATCATGCCTTCTTTCACCACAGACTTATAGCCCTGTTGTGTAGATTTATTGAAGATATCAAGAATCGTCTGCTGTGCAGAAAGTTTGTCATCTTTGATCCCAGTTCTGCATGTAACAATGTAATATCATCATTGACGAAGTTCTTTGTTATGCTAGGAGTATTGAGTGCCGAGATATGGACAACGCGTCAGAAGAAATTCTATGGGGACGAGAAGTTCACCTCTTCTCAACTAATCATGTTCTATAGGCATCAGCTTAAACTCAAGATAAGAGCGGAAAGGCGGCGGCTCCCTCTATCCATCAGAATTTGGGGAAAATATGTGAGGCTTGCGTGTATCTGTCGAGTAAGAGTGGCCAATGTATAGTGGCACTTTGATGCCGGTTAGGTTTTAGGGTATTGTTCTAACTAGATTGAAGATTGGCAACCCAGTCCAAAATTAGGTTAGTGTAGGGTTGTTCTTTGTCTTCAGTTTTTACTTTCAATGTCTACTTTCAAAGTTTATTTAGCGAGGAGATGTAAGCTCATTGGACTCTTTTATTATCCACTTTCTTTAGTTTAATTCTCACTCTTGTCCTTGCCGCAGTAGGTGGTCAGATATATCACTTTTCTGGTGGATACATGACACCTTTCGTATTCCGGGTGTGATGTTTCGTATTTGCTTTATTTTAAATGAATGCATGTTTAAATGAGTTTTAGAACAAATGAGTGTTTCAATTATTTAACACCAGCATTAATTTCCTCCAATTAACTGGTGTTTTTGCCACAATTAAGGATTTTCAGGGGTTTTATTAATGTGATTTATTTAGTTTCTTGTAAATAGCGTATTACGGATCTAAACTTATTTGTAAATGGAACTTTGTCTGTGTGTGTATGTGTGTGTGCCTGTGTGTGTGTGTGTCCGTTACCTATAGACTCCGAAACGACTGAACCGATATTCTTGAAAATTTACACAGTTGTACTATAAGCGTCTGCAAATGTTCTTAGCTGGGTTTTGTGTTGAGGTACCCCCGATAAATATCGAAAATCGATAATCGAAAAAATCGGGTTATAGAAAGAGTGGTCCGATTTTAATCAAATTTGATACACTCATAGACAAAGATATAAGAAACGATATTCAGAAGTTTCAAGGTTGCAGTTCTTACAATAGTGCAGAAAATTGATAATATATATATATATATATATATATATATATATATATATATATATAAGGCAAGATGTTTGTGTGTGTGTCTGTTTATCTGCCTGTATGTTTGTATTTTTTCAGCCCTTTTATTTTAGTTTTTGCTTCGGTTAGGCTCGAAGTAGGTATAATTGTAGTTCTTAGTCTCAGCCATGATAATATTTACTCAGAGGACTTATTTAGCCTTCAAAATTCAGTATACGACGAAAAAAACTTATTTGATATCGATACCAGGAAATCAAAATTTGATTTACATCCATTCATTTTTCTTTCAGTCTACAGTTTCGCTTTAACAGGAAACAACTATTGCTTTTTAGTCTTTCGTGCCAACGTCAAAAGTGTCTGAGCTCCAGGACCATGGATTAGTTTTAAAGCTTTCATTACACCCGAGCAACGCCGGGCTATACTGCTAGTTATAAATACATATTGCAGTTTAGTATGTTTTTAAATTGCTTATTCCTTTTCCACCATGCACAAACAATTCTATATATACAGGGATTAGTTAGGACTTCATAGAGATTCTGGGGTATTGTGATGGGTGTAGTAAAGAGAGTATGTAAGAAAGTGTTGTTTTGGTGCAAGAAATATTGTAATATGTTTGGGTCAGTGCTTTTGATAGCTAAGTTTAATTATAAGATAGAAAACCAGCTTTTTCCCCATTCTCCCTTTTAAGCTTGTGCCACTTTTTGGGGTCTTTATACAAAATATTGTCGTATATTTTCTTTCCTGTTTTCGACACTTACAAGTAAAATATATTTGTATCCCGGTCGAATTTCGTTGGTTATAATTTACAGAAATCTGTATAAATAGACATAAATATATTTTCAAGCAATCTTTAATTCAGATTTGAACCCATAACGCTATTTTTTTTCATTTGCTTTTTTTTTTCTTTTTTTCTCAACATTATTTGTCGGTAACAGTCATACTGGAATACATACAGCCAACACTAGATCCAGGGCTTAACTACCATATCCAGCAGATCCATGTTCGCGCTGAACCTGCGAGAAGTAGAATATCAAAATATGAACTTCTTTGCTCATAAAGCTCGTGGACAATCAGAGACGTGTGCATCGCCATTGATGCTTCCATGAATCAACACAAGGCTATTTAACATTTCTCTTGTTCACCTGATCTCATTGAAAATGCTCGCTGACTCCGAGTTGGTTTAGTAGGCATCTCGGGGTACGAGCATAGCATGCGTTTTCACTTCCTGCCTCAGAATGAAAGACGCCATTTTTATACGCTTAATACATAAGCACGTATAATATAAGTATTTAAATTTAAAAGCATTTCTTATATACATTGGAAATATTTGTATGTATGTCCGTGTGCGTATTAGATTGTCACAAAATGATTCATTATTTTAATCAAAATCTAAAAGCAAATAAAACTGATAACGGGATTTGCAAAGAAATAAAGCAGTCGTCACGATGCCTGGAAGTGACAAATAGAATTGGGAAATCCTTTCAACGGAAGATAAAGAAAATGAAAAGACAGAGGAAGGGGGACGATAGAGAGTAATCAGGTTCAGAGAATTAAATAAAGAAAAACATTATAATATAAAAATATGGAAATAATTTCAGTGAAAAAAGAAATAAAAATAAAAAAAGAAGATCGAAAGAAAGGGAAGAAAATAAGGAATCAAAAAATAGACGAAAATATGATTGAAATATAAAAATGGAAAAGTTTGAAAGAATTTAAAGACTGAAAATGGAGATAAACTGAAGGAAGAAATGTAGTCAAAATAATTGAAAAGGAAGGAATAAAAAATAATCAAAACGTATGAAAGATGAGTTCAGAAAAATTTAAACGAAAATGATTGAATAAATATGTAGATTTCATTAGAAACAATGAGGTTGAAAGAAGAAAAGAAAATGTAAGCAGAAAGCAAGCGTAAAACAGAAATAAAATAACGAAAAGAAGGAAATATTATCAGAAAGAAATAAGATTAATAAAGCAAAAATAAAGAAAAATGAAAAAAGAAAGAGTTAAAGTCATTAAAATAGAAAGAAAGAAAGAAAAATTGTAAAAAGAAACAAGAAAAGGGTAAAAATATGTATAAATAATTAGAATCAAAGAATTTGCACGAAAGAAAAAAGAAAGAATTAAAGAAAAAGGAAATAAAACAGAGTAGAAACAATCACAAGATAAAAAAAATTATTAATGGCAATAAAAAGAAATAAAAAAGAAAAAACATTAAAAAAAGACAAAAAGGAAAAATAAAATTTCAGAAATAAATCACAATAACTGAAAAAAAAAAAGCTAGGAAGCAAAACTTAAAGGAAACAAAAAATGGATAAAAAAAAATTGAAAAGCTTCGCATTAAGTCGTTATGGATCGAATTTTGGGTAAAAGAAAATGAGAGACTCGAGCCCTTGCTGTCATCTGTCGGTGCGTCCCTACATCTGTCACTGCTTCTGTCCATTTCAACATCTAGCCCACATCGTTCCTTCTACAATTGGCTCAATCCTTTGCACTTCTTCTCCTTGACAGTCATAGTCACTGAGCTGAGGGGATTAACAACCACGTTAGGGACTCAAGACTTAATTAAAGCGTCAATGCACACGCGCGTCGATTCTTGGCCTCACGTTCCCGCTCGGCTCTTGTAAATTCAAAATGAAGGAAAACTTAATTCTTTAAACCAGTAACGCGTAAACGTACACGCCTTCAAACGTAAAGACGCGAATAGGGAGAGAGAAAAACACATGCACATACAAAAATCCATCTACGCTAAACAAAAAAAAGATAGATTAGACACGTATATACGAGTATATGTGCGCATACCTACACACATGCGCATACTTCGCAGAGACTTAAGCTGGGATATGTCCGCCATTGTATGGTGGAAGTTAACTCGTGGCCAAATAAAACCACTTCTAAGACTCATATCTCCCAAAAGGACATTTTAGATGTATACATATATATAAATCGATACATATATAATATATAATATAATGTATATATATATATATATATATATTCATTTAGATAGGTGTGAGTTTGTGATCCTAGGGTTTCACGCTCTTGCGATCATCAGCTCTATCACTGATATTGAGCGCTTTCAAATAAGTACCGCGCATATATAATATATAAATAATATAATATATAACAAATTGCATACATGCACACACACACACACACACATATATATATATATATATATATATATATATACATTTCACATATAATATATATATATATATATATATATATATATATATATTTCATGGGTATTCTGTCTGTGGTGCTATTTTTCCTCATGTTTTGACTGTTATGTAGTAATTTATTCTTGTGTTATTGTTTGAAAACACAAAAAATAAATTTACACATGACAGTCAAAAAATGAGAAAAATTAACACCACCAAAGACATTACGGTTAGACTCCGATTGCTTTTAACCCAGAATTGAAACCCGACCGAATTGGCTTCAGTCGGAGATTCTATCTCTGGACTATGGGCGCTCGGTAGAAGAAGGCAGACTTTTTAGCATGTATATTATCATTATACACGCCCAATAACCAGAGTGCTCTAATTCATTACTGAATGAGCGATGTGTACATGGGAAAGTAGCTACTGTTTTTCAAAGTCTACCATTCTTCCAGAGTGCTCAATCAGGGTGTGAGAGCGAAAATATATTTTCAAACTTGGACAAACTAATGTACATTTTTAATTTACTTTTGTCCTTTTTGGAACGTATCTATAGAAATAACAAGTCAAACAAGATTTAAATTGGTTACAGAACCTCGACAGAAACCTGGCCCAGTAATTCAGAGGCGCAGTTTAACAGCCAACAAAATGATTTCTAGAAACTAAGCACGGTATTAACACAAAAAAATTTCTTAATTACTTTATTACGTATCCTAAATTGTTTCTATACTTAGAAATGCACTCGTATGCCATTGAAACTTCTGTGATCGTCTATTTTGAATTGGGAAGCAGCATTTTAATAAAAAGCAAATATAAGTCCTTCTTTATGTGCCGTGTTCTTTCAGGATGTAAGCGATCATGGACCTCAAATTACCCCTATCACTCGTCGCTCTTTTCCCCTTGTTATCTCTCCCAAACCCTACTTTGCCATCCACTTGCTCAAGCTCATCAACTATGTTTCGCGCTGCTTTCCCCTGTCTCTCTTTTAAAATCGTGTAAAATTCTGTATTTGGCTGTTTATTGGATGTGATATAGTAATTAAGTGAAAACGAAATTTACGAGTCCAAAATTGCAAAGATTAATAAACGTAGTTCTTCTTCTTCTTCTTCTTCTATGTGCCCTGCCCCTTCAGGACGTAGGCGATCACGGATCTCCACGTCTCCCTATCCCTTGTGGCTCTTAGTATGTTTGCTCCTGTTGCTCCTGGCAACCCCCGTTCCGTCATCCACCTGATCAGACTCTGCAGATATGTTATCCGCTGCCTTCCTCTGTCTCTCCTTCCTTCTATCTGACCAGTCAGTATCAGGTTCTCCAGGCTCTCCTTCCTCATTTCATGTCCCAGGAACTTCAGTTGTCTCTTCCTGATGCTCAGCATCAATTTCCTTTTTGTTGCCATTCTTTCTAACACTTCGTCGTTGCTTGTATGCTCAGTCCACGATATCCGTAGCATCCTTCTGTAGAACCACATCTCGGCCGCTTCCAGTTTTTTCATCATCGAAAATGAGGAAAAAACAGGAAAAAACGTAGTTACGCTTCTCTATTTTAAAGATAATTTTTAATTTGTTTTATTTTTACCTTATTTTCATGCATGGTAGACTGAAATTGCCATTGTTATGAAAAGGTTACGTAATTTAAGAGTTTTGTCGTTTCACTTAGATTTATGAAAATTGTCGTTTTTGGTCATGCGTAGAAGCTGTCATCGCCTAACCAGTCAACAGTCCGTCAAACGTTCGATCAGATGAACACGACCAATCCTAATAATTTGTTGTATATTACTTTTTTATGCTATAAATAAGTAAGGTTTTTTTTTTAATCAGCTTAATTTAACTTTCAATTTTCTAATTTTACTAAAATAAAGTGTCAGAAATCTTTTGAAATATTTTTAAAATCGATGAATTTTTGTTTGTTTACAAATTTCTTAAAATTAAGAAAATGGCCGCTTTTAAGAAAATTTAAGAAATCGAAATTAAATGTGACTTTCCAATCTATATAATTTCTATTTGAAATACACCATTTTTTAATTAATGGAAATAATAAATTTAAGCTTTTGATTAAATCTTTAAGAATGTTTGTCTCATTTTAAAAATTTCATTTTAAAATTAGGTATCGAAAATTTATGCTGAAAAAGCGGAGGTACCTATATATTTATATAGTCATCCACAGACAGCTCTGTTTCGCTGCATCACAGCTCATCAGTATGGTTAGAGACCGATTGCTTTTAACCCAGGATTGAAACCCGACGAAGTGGCGTCACTCGGCGATTCTACCTCTGGGCTATGGGCGCTCGGTAGAAGAAGGCAGACTTTTTAGCATGTATATTATCATTATACACGCCCAATAGCCAGAGTGCTCTAATTCATTAGCGAATGAGCAATGAGTACATGCCAGGGTAGCTACTGTTTTTCAAAGTCTACCATTCTTCCAGAGTGCTCAGTCAGGGTGTGAGCCCTATATATATATATATATATATATATAGGGTGTCCATAAAGTTCGTGTGCACTTTAGAAAATTTAAACATTTATTTGTAATTGCGATAGAAATAATGTGTAAAAAGAATTAGAAAGAAGTAAATCTATATTTTTTAAGGTTTTATTGAAATTTTATTTAAGTTTTCACATGTCCTCCATCAGTAGCAATACAAAAAGTAATACGATTTTGCAATTCACGAAAACATTTGCCAACTGATTTACGGTAATGCCTGCAATCACATTAGTTATTTTAGCTTTCAAATCTTCTAATGAACTGGGTTTGGTTGCATACAAAATTGTTTTTAGACATGTCGCCATAAAAAATCTAATGTAGTCAAATCTGACGAATGTGGAGCCAATAAAATGGCCCACCTCTTCCGATCCGTCTGTTAGGAGATTCCTGATTTAGAAACTGTCTAACACGCAAAGTGACAAAAGCTCCATCTTGTTATAACATTAAACTTTCTAACAGTTTTTACAGATTATTTTTATCACAAATACAGATAAAGTTATAATTTTTTTAAGTGCACACGGTCTTTATGTACCTCCTATATATTTATATATGTATATATAGAGAGAGTAGGGAGGGAATTGAAGTCAACGTTCAGCGGTGACAGTCTGTTTCATGCTTAAACGCAATTATCAGCCGATATATATTTATATAATGTATTTTTGGGTGGCAGCCTTTCTTTCAAACGTGTTTCCTTTCTTATGACAGACGAGAAAAAAAAATTAAGCTTTTCTGTGTTCTTAAATTCTTCCTTTTGGTGTGGGCAAGGAAGTGTCAAAATTGTCAGTTGTGTTGATTGTCCCAAGCGCTTTTCGGCTACTTCTGTAACCATTTTCATTGTTCTTGATGGCTGTTAATTTCTTTTCGTGGCTGTCTTCAAAGATGGTTGACTCTAGTAGCGTTTATTGGGTGATTGGCGTAGCGTTTATTGGGTGATTGTAGTAGCGTTTATTGGGTGATTCTAGCAGAGTTTACTGGATGATTGTAGTAGTATTTATTGAGTATTTGTAGTAGAGTTTATTAAGAGCCGTGCGAAAGAAACGTGGCTGGAATTCAAGTTGACGTCCTTCCATTTTCTTAAAAAGCCATTAGCACATTATTTTTTTGTTATTTTCGTAAAAACACCTTGTTCTTTGTTGGAAAATGTTGTGAACTACTTTTCGGCTGACTGTACAAAGTGAATATTTTGTCATTTAAATTGCTCTGAAGAGAAAGGAACAAATGAAAATTGGAAGGAACCAAATCTGGAGAATGGCACGGTTGCTGGATGGTAACTCATTCAACCCTTTCAACATCTACAAATCCAACAAGAAAGAACAATAACTGATTTCCCAGGATATATCACAATAATCAACATGATAATCCATAGCAGCCAATCAACGGACACCTGATGATGACCAAAGGGTACTTGGTTGAAACGTTGTAGCTACAAGGTCTATTTTGCAATCTGCGACCCTTGGTAGAAAATGTCACTTTTCGATTTGTCAAAATCAACCCCGTATTTTTTTTTTTTTTTTTTGAATATTGAATATCCGCATTGAGATTGGTGAGTTGGTCGCAATACTTCTTTGCTGGACGAAGATCGAAGTGAATTATTTCTATATATAACCAACACAGCCACACCTTCATTGGATGCAATCCCGCTTTAGTAACTGGTTCTGCACATTCACAAGTATGTTTCTAGTTCCGATGGCGACGAACGTTATTATAAAATATCAATTATTCATCGTCTGTGACAATTCTGTTCAAGAACAACTACTTTTCGTGGTCTAACAGCAAAGAAATCGCTGCAGAAACACAATCGAGCATGTTCCGTTCTTGTCGATCTCTTCAAATGGTGAAAAGCAATTGAGATATCGATTTCCCAAACTCTTGGCGATCTCTTCAAATGGCGAAAGGCTGTTGAGTTATCGATTTTTCAAACTCTTGGCGACCACTTCAAATGGCGAAAGGCAGTTGAGATATCGATTTTTCAAGCTTTTGGCGATCTCTTCAAATACTGAAAGGCTGATTATTTACAGAAGGATTTAATTCTGAATTAAGATTTAGTTTCTGGTTAGTTTATTTCCCTCTTAAGAGTTTTTTTTCTCGGACTTACGACTGTGAGTAAAGTGAATCTTGTCAAAATTAAAAATCTGCCATATGTCAGGTCAGCTTTGGTCAAACATATGCGACACATTTGATCGGATTTCTAAAACTAGCGACCCTCCCCAGAGGTTTCAAGGTTAAAATGAACAGTTGATTTACCCATGTCAAGAAGATTAGTAGCATGATAATGGTGAGGAAACACTGATAATTTTAAGACAAGATATGGAATTTATATACGAATTTACACTCTTGAAGATGTGCCAGTAGCTAGTTTCGGGAAAATCAATAAGAAATTCCGTATTTTTAACGAATTGTCCTGAAGTGGAAATGTTCATACAACAGTTTAAATAATCTGACACAAAATAGTACTTAAAAATGTTTTTAAAAATGTAAGATAGCTTTTGTTCACATAGGGGATATACGGTTGTATACGTTCAAAAGTGGACCAAAAGAGATGGTTTGAAACACTTCGCTTGTTTGGATTGTTGAAAGAAACTTCTTTGACGTGCTACGTGCTTAATAAAAGCCGATGATGACTGGCGAGTAATTTGATACAGGCGAAGACTTCAACGCTGGACGCGGTAAACAGAAACGAAACATTTCACATGGCTTCAGGTATTCTTCTCTTGATAATTTAATTTTTCACCTCATTTTATATCGAAAGGAATTTGGCATAGACTCGCTACTTTCTTTTCTTCCTTCTTCTTGGTTCAACAGCTAGATTCTGATAAGGGTTTCATTGGTTCTAAAGCAATTTCACATAGTTTTGTGAATTTCTTTTCTTCGTCTTCTCAGTCAGTCAGTTAAGTGCCATACGTGATACACGCTTGGGCGATCATGTCTCGAAAGAGACATGACTGACTGGGCAGAACATTATCCCGCAATAGGTTGCCATTGCTTTCTGCGGTAGACTGGTTGCCGACCAAGGCTATAGAACCCAATCTGTCCTGCTATTTAACCCATAACTGGAAGGAAGAGACGGATTAATACCTTTCCCAAGGGAATTTTCGCGTAAGTGAATACTCAGTTCGTAGATTAATCTCTGTGAAGGCAAAGTTTTCATTAGTCAAAAGAAAATCTCACATAGGCTCACGAAATTCATTCCTTCTTTTTTTTTTTTTTCAATCCAGCGACTTTAAAGGAAATTAATAAAGAAAGTTATTATTAGTTTGCACTTGATTTAATGTACAATGACTGGTTTGAGTTCTGTACCTATCTTGCTTTGGGGTGTAATGGATATCGGCCCCCGAATGAGAAGGCGGAGAGTCATGTTCGAATTCGTTTTGTTCACGTACGCACAAATACCCTAGGAAAAGTTATCAATTCATCTCTTCTCCCTCCAGCTATGGGTTGATTAACAGGACAGATTGGGTTCTATAGCCTTGGTTGGCAACCAGTCTACCGCAAAAAGTAATGGCAACATACTGCAGGAAAATCTTCTGCCTAGTCAGTCATGATCTCCCAAGCGTGTATCACATACGGTAATTAACACTCAGTTAAATTAGGAATGATCTATCTATCTATCTATCTATCTATCTATCTATCTATCTATCTATCTATCTATCTA